>CEMJ01393820.1:1800-14007 GCA_900068955.1 Clitocybe nebularis | reverse complement strand
TAATCAATTGTATTCATAGGAATACACCAGCAATATCATAACAGCAGGTATGGGTTTGTATATCTGTACTTGTGGCTATATGACACCTATACTCAGGTTGTAGCAGGTGCCACATAGAGTGCAGAAAATTACTAGTTTATTCACAATAGGTGAGGTTGATAGATAATTAGTGAAAGAATTAGGCATTACAGATGGATTCAAAGGGTATATAATAGTTGGATAACCTTCCTAGAAGGTCAATGTAGCCACTTCTTGCACATTTCTGTGATAGTTATGCATAGTTTTTGCCATCTACTACTGTGCTACTGTGGTTTTGAAACATCATACCAAACTTGTGGTTATATAACCTGTACCTGCAGGTATGGTGTTACAGGTGACAAGTGTGGTATTGACAGTCAGACCTATGGTGTCACCTGTGCTACATCCTATCCAGCACTATGAGCTAAACAGCAAAAATTGCCCCAGGAGTCAGGAAAACCTAAAATTCCAAAACACATTGTTTTGGTTTCAGATGAAATGAGCCAAAAATGGTGGATAAGAACTCTGCTTGTAAGAACTTACCTCTACTATTGCCTGTTTTACTACAATAATATCTATAAAATTGTATCAGAGGAGATTAAGGAGAATTTAAGGAAAATAAGATCTCCTCTCTTATTCAAGCAGCCTTTGCTTATTTCTTAAATCTGAATCAAGGACAAGTAAGTCCCTTCTGATGACTCTTGGGCCATCAGGAAAACTTGAGATTCTAAAACACATTACTTCCAGTAAATAACATGAGGTGTGGTGTTGGTCTGAAGAGAAAATTCTACTATCACATTGATATCAACAAATTGCATTAGATAGATTTAAGGAGAAACAAGTTCTTTTCCCTTACCTAAGTAATTTTGGTTATCATTTTTCAAATCCAAAATGTAGAACAAATAAATACAGATCATGGGTTTTCCTGAGGCTTGTGTTGTAGATCAGATCATTGGATCAAGCAACTTACTCATTTAAATTCAATGCATGATACAAAAGCATATTTTTTCAAAGAGACCTTTAATCTACATCTACTAATATTTGGAATACATTGAATAGACTATATATATTACTCACTATATTCCAAAATGGATGTAAGGCATCCATCTTTGGAAAGGCACCCCATCCTGCCGCAACTTCTGAATAGCAAGGTGCAGGCCCTGTGCAGCCAAAGTTACATCAGGAGTATCAATATTTCCTTCAGGGCCTCTTCCTTGCATAAATATATTTTGATATACAATCTCAGCAACAGTAGGTCCATCTAAGTCTGCCATACTCCACAAAGTGCCAATTGCCCCCCGAAATCCTGCTGCAATAAATCCACCTGCAAGATGCATAGCCTCATTTGCCAGTTTTTCATCTCCTGTTGCTGTCTGGCATGCAGACAGAAAGACAAATTTTCCACCCTCAGAGGACAGAGGGGTATCTATGATTTGTTGTAGTTCCAGATTCCCATCATATAGAAGCAAACAGCTTTTCAAAGGATCAGTGGGATCCTGCTGACCATGACAAGCAAGATGAAGCCATGTTGAAGTCTTTATATGCTGCAACACATTCTCAACAGTTGCATCTGGGTTGAGGAGCTCTGTGTAGTATATATGGGAACTGATGCCCCCACATGCTTTTTCTACAGTACAGAGTTCAGCTTCAACTAGTGGCAGTGACATATAGGATTGGCCAGGATATTGAGCAACTCCAATTGTAGTAAGGGGCTCAGGAGACACAAATGGTTTAACTGAATCCTTTTTTTGTGCAAGCAAAAGGGCTTGTAAAGTAAGGGTATAAGACTGGATGAAGAGGCTTCCTAGGGGTGCAGCAGCATGAATTGGCAAATATGTGAATGGGCCTGATGGGCACCACCATATTCTGCCTTGGGTAATATTTTTCTATTGAAAGTATAAGCCTTAGGAGACCATCAGATATTTATTTCAAACTTACACTCTGTAAAAAAGTAAAAACAGGCTGAACAACCAATTTCCATAACCAACTTATTACATCCTGGAATAGTTGTTCAGGTCTTAATAAAACAGAAACCATTCTTCCACTTCTGGTAGCCTCAGCATTCCGGGTAGAAACACCACATGCTCTTAGAGCTAGCTTTAGATTGTGTAGTTGAATGTTAGCAGTCTTTTCAGAAACACCTGGAAGTGAAACTCTTTCTATTGGCAATGATGGAGATAATATGACAAGAGCATCAGAACACTCTGAGCCTGATCTACAGTTGAGCATGATGATAGGACCATTTACAGCAGCAAATGCAAGACCCTTATAAGAAGGTGGTGAAAGAAATCTCTCAAATCCAGGAAATGTTCTGACTTTTTTAATTAATTCTTGTCTTTCATTTGCTATTAGATGGTAATTCACAGTTTCATGAATTTCTCCATCAGTTGTCATGGAGTGGCTAGTGGCTTGCATAAGTTGCCATGAAAGCTCTTTGATTCTCAATGCTTCAGAGGGAAATTGGTCTAGCAACAGTATGTTGTGATCCTTTAGCTCAAGGCTTTGCCTATGGGTAATAGAAAGGCCTTGTTCAAAGAATTCCACTGCAATTTCAGGTTTATTATGATCTATGGCAGCAGCTACAGCTGATGCAGTAACCTCTGGAATCTTGTGTTCAACCAAGTTGTCATGTCTAACATCAAGAGAGCTTCCAATCCATAAAACTTGAGGAAGAATATCAAAGGCATAAGAATAGGCCTCAAGGCTTTCAGGTCTATTTAGTTTAGTTGACCAGGATGCCATTGAAGCAGCAGCTTGCCATATGTAGACAGGAGATGCAGGGAAACACCTTATTGACTTAAAACCATAATCAAGGGCAGATTCAAGATATCTGTCTTCTCCCAAATGTGTATAAAAATCTTTATATATCACTGCCAAACTTGTCTGGTAAAGTGACAGGTCTGCATGGTCAGGTGGTAAAGTCTGCAATGCTTGCAGAGTTAAACTTAGTGCTGATTTCAGATCTTCCAGATGGCCAAGCCTTCTATATGAAAGTTTGTAGGCTGCAGCCAGGTCCTTCTGTGCATTTGGAAGGTCAGGATGATCCTGTGGTATTCCATTTACAGACATCTGTCCAAATTCTATTGCACTTTTAAGGTCTTTAAGGCTATTACACTCTTTATAGTGACTTAAATACACTTGTGCAAGACTCTGTTGTTTAAAAGCAATGTCTGGGTGATCAGGTGGCATCCCATCCAAAGCTTTCTGAAACAAGCTTGTTGCATATTCCAAATCTTTCATGCTTTTATTTCTCTCATAACGCATCTGATAGCACATTGCCAAGGCATGATGTCTGTCACATAGACCAGGATCATCACTCTCTGTGGCATCTAATGCCATCTGTTTAAATTTTTGGGCTGCATCAAGATCCTCTATATCTCCTATTCGTTCATATCTATCAAGATATGAGATTGCCAGACTATTCTGCCTGGTTGCAAGTTCTGGATGATCTTTTGGAGTGTTATCAACAGCCTTTTGATAATAATATAATGCATCTTCCATGTTTCTGAAATCTCCAGTTCTTTGATAGCGCTGCCCATATGAGATTCCCAAATCTTCCTGGATATCTGCAAGATCTGGATGGTCTAATGGTGTTTTTTGCAACACTTCTTGCCTGATCTGGAGAGCAGTTTCCAAGTCTTTTAGATCTCCAAGTCTCTCATACCAATCAGTATAAGATAATGCAAGGCTTTTTTTTCTTTCTAAAAGATCTGTATGATCCTGTGGGGTTCCATCTACAGCCAATTGGTAGAGCTTTAATGCTGCTTCCATATCCTGAAGTTTTCCCAATCTCTGGAAGCGATTTCCATAACAAAGTGCCAGTGAATGCTGACGGTCTGGTAAGTCTAAATCATCAGGTTCTGTGGCATCTAAAGCCTTCTGTGTAAGATCCATTGCTGCCTCTAGATCTTCTAAATGTCCCAACCTAAAGTACCGGTCTTGGTATGATACAGCCAGACCTTGTTGCCTGGTTGGAAGTTCAGGATGACTAAGAGGAGTCCCATTTACAGCAAGTTGGTAAAACTTTAGTGCAGCTTCCATATCTTCCAGGTTACCTAGCCTCTGAAAACGCTCTCCAAATGACATGGCCAGACTATGTTGACAATCTGGAAGCCCTGGGTCATTGGCTGGCATACCATCCAGAGATATTTGTCTGATGTTCAATGCAGCTTCCAGATCTTCCATGTGCCCAAACCTATCAAAGTGATCCATGTATGCCAATGCTAGGCCTTCCTGCCTTGCTAGAATTGCTGGATCATCAGGGGGTGTATGTTCCAAAGCTGCTTTATAATAAAGAATGGCTGATTCCATGTCTGTGATGTGTCCAAGCTTTTGAAAACGCTCTCCATAAGAAGCTGCCAAGCTGTACTGCCTAAATGTAAGATCTTGATGGCCTAAGGGTAAACCATCTACAACCTTCTGCTTAAGTTTCAAGGCCAAGTCAAGATCATCCATATTCCCAAATTTGTCATAATAGCTTGAAGATGCTATGGCAAGTTTCCACTGCCTGTTTAAAAGCTTTGGAGACTCTGCTGATGTATTATCTACAGCCAGTTGGAATAGTTTCATGGAGGTTTGTAAGTCCCCAGGCCTTCCAAGTTTCTTATAAAGCCTGGTATAGCATACAGCAAGATCATACTGTAGCCCAGAAATATCCAGATGACCAGGTAGTGTACTATCTAAGACTTCTTGCCCAAGTATTTGTGTAGCATCCAGGTTTTCTAACACACCATAGTGCTCCATTAGAGATAAAGCATGACCCAGTTGTTGCCTAGAAAGAGCAGGTGCTCCAGATGGTGTTACATCCATGGCCATTCTGCATAACCTCAAGGCTGCTTCTATATCAGTTTGATTCACAAGCCCCTCATAGCATTGGCCATAAGCAATGGTCAAACCATATAACCTCTTAGGGAGGGTTGGATAGGAACCAAGGGGGTCACCTATAGCCTCCTTGCAACATATCAATGCTTTTTTGACATCTTGTAACCAGTAACATCAGTCTATGGTACCAATTCCATAAAAACCCCTCACCTTGTGGATTTTTAGTGATCTCAAACCTCTTCAAGTAAATAGACACTAAGACCATGCGGGAAGTGGCATATCCAGGTTCATCATGGTTACGAGGGGCCCTCTGCTGAAAGGTCAAAAATATACCTAGGTCAGAAGCAGCCTTAGATATCTGCAGATGAATATTAAATGGAATCGGGTGGCACGTCAACATGAGCTTGCCATGTCTTTATCCATTCCAGCCTCATCCGAGTCGGTCTCGCTTTCAACATTCCTACCATTGGACGAAGGCCTCTGCAAGCTGTCGGAATCCACCAACGTGCCGGAGTAAGAGCAAGTTTCGGTCTTTAAGAAAAGTAAGGTTAGGCATATTGTTGATGTGTACTAATACTGACCGTGTGCTGGTCATACTGTTCTTTCGAACCTCCTACCTCGCTAAGTTTATTAGGCTGACCAGGATCTGAGCGGATGATGGTGTTATGGTTTGTAACGGATGTGGGTACCTGATTATTCAGTAAATTACGGGCATGGGATTCCTTGCAGCTTGAGAGTGTATCAATCCTCACCACGTCTCCATTCATTTCCCCTTCCAACTCTCCAGGACCGTGGTCAACATCATCGATCTCATCTTTGGACCCATCGCCGTTAGACGAGAGCTCCTGCAAACCCGGTGCGCTCAGATCGGGGGAGGCCTTGAGTGTCAAGATGTTGGGTTCTAGCCGATACACATGGCAAATTGCTTCCTACCGTGGTTTCATGTCCTATCAAATTTTGGTTTATTTCCTCATTAAGTTCTTTGTTCTGGCCAAGACAAGTTTCGATGATCCCCGGGACACTCGGGTCTGAAGCGCCCTCTGATATCTGGGAGGCCGGGAGAAAATTAGCTGTGTGTGTCGATTGATCGTCCATCAGTGCCTACAGTGTTTTCATCAAACTCGGCTCTTCTGACTTTTTCCGTACTGGTTATATCCTCCATGTGATAGAGATTTAGTTTCTGTTGAATCGCTGGTGAAAATTATGTGCTTTGTGGTTTCGTCGTGCTATTCAATAGTAGAGTTCGGATTATGTCGGAAACCTTAGGCACGTTACATATAACTATTCCGATGGGGATGCCCTGCAACTCATGCTCCCGCACGGCGCTTACACTAAATGCTAGCGAACGATAAGGACAGCGCTGGGCAACGTGCAGATTTACCTCAAGCCGATACAAGTAACGATAAATTGCCGGGATTTCTCAGAAATGACCGCGGCATACAAGTTCCTCAAAGATTGGACACCAACGTATTGCATCACGATACTCGTCGGGCACGTATCGATCGGCAATAACTCAACTAAGTATGAGAAATTACACCACTCAAATCCACCCCCCAATTATTAATCCATTCGAGGTGACTGATTGGCTACTGATTGGCAGGAATGGCTTCATAGGTCACGCGCCAACAGAAGGACCTTCAAAGACCATTGCGTACAGGCGTTGGTACTTTTTGAAGGATGAACGATGATCACATTTTTATCTCACACATGTGCAATGATAAACTAAGAATATGAGGTAGATGATCTAAGAATACAGTTAGTAATGCTTTCGAAGCCAAGGAATATCAAGAAAGATCAGACAAATATATAATGATTCCGGATAGACTTATATCCTCAAAGGACAAGTCCTCAGTTGAGGGAGTCTGTATTGTCATCATGTGTCGTGCGAGAAGCCGACGCACGGAAAAGTAATGAAAGCTCACCTTAACGGTTCTTGAAGTAATCCAAGAGGACGTGAAGACCCTCGCTTTCAACACCATATTCCTTTACGACAACACAGCTGCATCCAACAATCTTTCGGGGGTTCCCTTCACGATCGATCTTGCACAGACCAGCCCAGGTGCCTAGCACTTTGGCGTCACCAACCTTGATAAGGTTGATCTTGTGCTCGGCGCAGAGTGCCTCGATGAGCTTGATGTATTCGGCCTCGGTGCAAGTCTCGACCAAAACGCACAAGTGAGCCTGGCGCTTGTCCAAGGCTTTGGCGCATTCGCGGAGACCGCGTGCAAGACCATCGTGCACTAGGGCATTTTTCAACACTTGCTGAAATAAATATGTCAGACGAACGGCATTGCCCAATGAAGGCGTGTTTCATACCTGAAGGGCTTCCTCAACGGAGAGTTTGCCTTTAGGTGCTTCGGCAGCAACCTCGACCTCAGCGGGTGCGTCAACGGGAATGTCATCTCCTGCGTCAGACATCCTAGATGTTCGTTCACGTTAGGTTTAGATCACCTTTATCTAAATTATACTGACTTTTAGTTTTGTGAGTTGTAAAAAAAATAAAGATCTTTAGATGTCTTCGTCCGCTGTCGTTGATGTGAGGAAAAATAAGGTTAAGGCTTCTGAATTATACCCAACAACAAAACTCCGACCGGCCGATTCCGATCGCTGCTCATCGCCAGACGCGACAACTAGGGCGCGTTATTTCCTGGCGACGATAACAATACTATGGTTCGTATACAATTGAAAGATAGGGACGAAATGCTGATAGAACAAATACCAGAGTCTAGCCTTTTTACACGCACATGACTGCTCAGAACGTAGACATGTTTCTAACACGATTCATGGCACTATTTGGGCTCATCCCCCTCTCTAGCTCATAGCGATTCGATCTGGGGAGTAGCTTGGACAGCAGCAGATACAGTCATATCCTTATCTGCGGATGGCTCTATCAAACAATGGTCCGCTTCCCAAGGTCAACCTCATCCACCGAATTCCCAATTTCCACCAAAACATACATTGGGACTCGTTTCACTCTCCGTGTCACCAGACGGCGGGCGGGCAATTTATAACAGCATTGAAGGTCTGACATCGCTATGGGATCTTTCCACCGGTGATGTTGTTGCAAAATATGAAAGCTACGCCCGAACAACTGACGAAGCTGAACCATGTAAGAACTATTGGCCGAGTGCAACTGTATCTCATCACTATTCTATATTAGCGTGGTCTGTGTCTTTGAACCCCAAAGGCGAAACATACGCCTCTTGCGGTGGATCGGGCAACGTCTTTGTCCATTCTGCACAAGCAAGCAACTTTGGCGAGATCCTCTCCACCCTCTCATCTGGCCGGCACAAGTTTGGGATGCATTGCTCTCACGTTCGTATTCTTGCATCATTGATATGATTTTCATCTCATTGGTGTATATAGAGTCCGGATGGCAGGCGTATCGCGATGTCATCGGAAACGGGCCAGATATTCATCTTTGATTTAGAGTCAGGTTCACTGACTACCACATACACCTCCCATGCTATGTCTGTTCGCTCTCTTGCTTGGTCCCCTGATTCCAATGTAATCAGCATCTTCTTCCCCTTATATTTTCTTCTGACACATCAACGTCATAGCTGTTGTTGAGCGCATCGGAGGATAAGCGCCTTGTTTTGCATGACGTCCGATCTTCACCCGGGGGAACAGTCGCTTCATTCACAGGGCACTCTTCTTGGGTCCTGAGTGTTGATTTTTCTCCCGATGGGCGGCTAGGGCTATCTGGGTGGGTGATAGCTACTTCGATTCTCATGGTTCAATTGGTCTTACACCTCGCTTTTCTCTGCGACAGATCCGCCGATAAGACCATCAAAGTATGGGACATCGCCTCACGGGCCGCAGTATCCACAGTACAGGACACAGGTGAAGTATGGTCCGTCTCTTGGCGACCAACGCCTCCTGCACCTGGAAGTGTCGGGGCATTTGTGAGTGGTGGAGACGACGGTGTTGTCCGATGGTGGAGGGGTGCAGGTGGCGGCGGCCCATAAATTCTGTGTTATTGTATTATAATGTGCTTCCATGAGCTGTAAAACTGCGAACCAAATGTATTGATTTCGATGATCGTGTTTGGTCATGTATGGCAACATCAAGTTACGCTAGTGACCTTGTTATGCTTGAGCCTCATTTGCTTCCGTTTTGCCGTTACGCTTATGCTGTCTTATTACTGATCGGAGTGTCATTTGTCCTTCTGATTGTTACTTTATTATGTTGGGAATAATAGTTCATGTCAACCGTGTGCACAGATCAAATTACAACAGACGTTTGTCACACACGCATTCTGTCCATTAGCTCTTCAAGGGCTTCATCAGTGTATGTTTTCCCGCTTGGCACTTCGTCAAGAGGCATGACGGCACCCATGAGCCAAGCAAGTGACGGGGTTACATTTCTTCCTTGCCTTTGTAGGACTATAAAGGCTGCCTGCATCAAAATCAGCCGAGGGTATAACTCAGCAGCGTACCTTTCAGGTGCTCATATCGCCTCATCACTTGATCGATCTGTGTCCCAGATAATGGGAACGTCAGCCCTCGCGCCACCGATATTTTAGCTGTGCGCAAAGCGTTCAATGAGAAGGTGCTTCCGGAACATCAGTGACAACATACCGTTGTGCAACGCTTCCACGAACTCAGCTTCAGTGTTGGGCGGAAGGTCCTCGTGGTGGGACGGGTATTCAGCGACGTGTGACCAAAAATATTCGGGAGGTCGGGTCTCCAAACCTTGTGTGGAGCACGATAAGGAAAGCAGGCACAGTTCGGACCTATTTTTTTTTCCAACTCACCTCTTTCATCTGTCCAGTAGTAGGACACCCTCAAACGTCTGGAGTACATTCCAATAACAGCAGCCTCCTCGGTGACATCGGATAGCGTCAGCTCCCAATCATCCGCGAGCCGGTTTAGACAACCATCGTCCTGAAGGCACTCGATGCGGTCATCCCTAGCCTCGAGTACAAGGTTCATTGTACCGGGATCGCAGATGTCTTCAGGAGTGATAAGCCGGAGATTGCTGTTGTAATAATATACGTCGCCGTTGGGGTGCGTATATCGCCTCCAAGGCAGGGGGGGAGTCTGGTAGCTTGGACATCCAAGTGATAGCGTTAATTCGGGGGAAAGTGCGCTCTGTTTGGGCTCTTTCACCTTGAGTCCCCAGTTGCACTGGGTCTCGGGTATCTTGTAGTCTCGATAAACTGCATGGATGACTCACTGTCCTCATCTTCATGATATCCTGAGAATTGCATTGTGGTAGGAATCAAAAAAAGATGGTGAAGTATTCAAAGGCATTTAAGGAGAGAAAAACAATGCTTGTCAGGCTCGGCTCATTCGGAAATGAACGGGAGAACTAAGCATCTGCATCGACATGGAACTCATAACCTTGAATGACAACTGACGGAAGTCTTTAATTTGCCTGCACCGAGATGTGAGGTATTCCCCGCGACCGAAAGTGGTATGGTTTGACAAGGGATTGTCCTATTGCGATCGGCCTGCCGTGCCGACAGGGTCTCGACCGCCATCCAGGGTCTGAGCCAGGATATTAACTTAGATGTTCCACGTCCGAGGGAGCAACATTCCATTTGGGCTCTAAAAACATGCCCTGTGACAAGAACGTAGGGAAAAACCAGTCAAGGCTTACACACCTTCCTGATTTTAGAACTTGATCAGCGGTGAGTTATGGCATGATCGTGCACCCTATCGGGAAATCAATGGTGATTGGTGGGCTTCAATGACATTGGGGTATTGAATGCTCCCCCGCGTGTGTAAGTCCCTAGGGTTCTTCCCGATCCCCCTACTATTCCAACAGGGACTCCAAAACACATTTTTCGAAGCGTTCAATCTTGGTCCAAACCAAAAAAGTCTCTGCATCTTGTACTACAAGTAAAATACAGCCTATTAACCAAAAAACAGATATCAGATCATAGAATAAGCATTACAGAATGTCAAAAATAAGAAGATACCCCGAAAAATAAAACAAAAGGTACACAATCAAAGCATCTGATGCGTATGTAAATGAAACTTATAAAGAGAGCTCAGCTGCTCGGACCGACGCCCGGATTTGGCGCACGCCCGAAGCTTGAAAAGGCTAACTCGCTGCTGAGGGGAGCCATTCCTAACTTTGGTTTTGGCGGAGGGTCGCCTTGGCGCGCCCCCTCAATGCCGCTACCATTTGGTACTGAGATTGGTATAGAAGGAAGCCCAGTTTGAATTGACGACAAATCTGGTTTATCATACGCCCCTTTGGAATGATTCAGTTTGTATAGAGTTCTGTTAGTCATAAGATCACGCTAACCTATCTTTCTGAGCCAACGTTGCCGGACCTGGTGATAAGATCTATTTGGCAACGCTTTCTGCACAAGATCCCATTTCTGGCCATACTTTGCAACGGCCTGTTCCAAAAGCCGAGAACAACATAAGAGGGGGGTGAAGGAAAAGAAGGGGCGAAGCGTACCTCCGTAAGCTGATCATCCTCCTCTCTGCTCCATTTGGTATAGGGGCTTCGGGGAGGCTTTTCCATATTGGGTGTTTGTACGTCTCGCCTTCCTGGCTTGCCTAATGTTTTCGAAGACTCCTCCAACTCTTCTGAAGTGCCAAGATCATCTGAAGACGTAGCCGGCACAGTGCTGCAAGGTTGGGATTCATTGCTGCTCCGTTCAATGAACGGCTGATCTGATTCCTGCCCAGGGTTGAGTGAAGGTTCTGTGGGGAATGTTGGGGGCTGAAGATTGGTCTCGATGGGGGTGTGTGGGTCCACCTCTTGCACATCTGTTGAGATGGTCGGAACAAGGAGGCTGTCGTCAACATCTGGATCTAAATCTCCTTCAGCATCGGCGTCGCCGTCAGCATCTGCCTCCCCATCAGCGTCGATATCCCCGTCCGCATCCAAATCTGCATCTGCATCAGCGTCGGCATCTGCATCGGCGTCTGCATCTGCGTCTGCATCCGCATCAGCATCAGCGTCTTCACCCACAAGAGGCTCGGGAAGATGATGTTCTGGCGGAGGAGCTACAGGGGACGGGGTTCTTGGTGTTGGGTCCTCGCGCTGTGGCGTAGTTTTGCGTTCGTTCTCGTCTTCTATCTCACCCTGTATATACTGCTCCATGCCTGTTGAATCAATAGCAAGATCTGTGTGAAGAGTACCGTCGTCCGCCGGAACTTCAAATACGACTGGTGTTACCAAGTCGGGTTGTACATCGATTTCTATAGGCATGTGAAGCTCTTTGTCCTGAAGTAGGGCGAGAGGATTCTCAATAATTGGGATGGGGTCCTCATTCTGTTCCACTATAGCTAGTGTGATCGGTGACTCGTGGAGCTCCTGTAATGTTTCGATTACATGTGAGTCGATTGGAGTTTCTTGCGGGACATCAAGTACTTGATCAACCTGAGAGTTATCAGCGTCTTG
>CEMJ01393819.1:32131-74171 GCA_900068955.1 Clitocybe nebularis | reverse complement strand
ACCAGATAAAGTTTGCACTCGATCAAAGGGACCTGTAGGCGGAGTTTCTAATTGGAGTCTATCATTCGTCGTCGACAGTGCGGTGTTTGCATTTTACAAGTATGGGCGTTGTAGTTTGTACGCCTAATAATGGATCAGCCCTGGGTCTTCATTAATATAACTTGCATCACGCGTGGGCGGCGTCTTGATCGTTCATTACTTATTGAGAAAGATTTGCGTATTCGCCGGGCTGGGCGTCGTTGAAAGAGCGGGGCGATGATTATCGAGGGCGCAACAAGGACACAACTTGAATGCCCTGCCTGATGCAAGGTTCATGGTCCATGAAAGCCCCAATTATCCCAGGGGGCCCCACCCAATATTTGATCATGCCTATCATCCCCCCACTCAGCAAGGATCATGAAGTTGTCCCAACGGATTGTTTGGGGCTCCGCAAAACGACCATCAGAGCATTGAATGGAATGGCACATATAACGCACATCCGAGCTCCCCGGCATTCTATATTCCAACTTTCAACGCTACTCAGCGCCACCATAGCGACTTGGGGAAAGAAACGCTGACATACGTACGTATGCATGTTTCCACTCACACACGGTGTTCAAAAGCAAAGCCATATGCTGATAGATAGTAGTCTTGATCATTGATATCCACAACTTTAGTCTGCCTCGTGGTTAACCCCTCTTGCAAGCCTCTGATTGAATGGCGTTTGCCCAAAGGGTAAGGAACCCCTCACAAGCCAGCGCCAATCCTGGGGCTTGCCGTTATAGTCAATCCTGGGTAAAGTGGCCAGCTATTGATAACGTTCAATCACTGACTGATGAGTCTTTTTGTGTTACAAAATTAAACCAACTGTATGAACAGCGACCAAATGGGACCATCGTGCTGCCGAGCGCGCTGGGGGGCTGGGAGCGGAAAGACGACGATAGGAGGTCGCCGCAATCACAATCATGATGCCTGTCTTATTCCCAATGCCATCCCCTTCAAGATCAAACAAACTGCCAGTAAAAGCAGATATCCGTGGATAAATATCTGCCACTTGTCAAAACCAAACGTAAGCCTACGATACATGCATGATGATCAACGCTTGACAAGAGGTCGTCATTCGTTACTCAGCTTGCCTTACACCAGACCCCGATATCACCGCTGCCGGCGAATATCTCTGTGCTTGTGGCATTATGGAAAGGAAAGCTTGTGTTTAACGCCTCGACTCCTCATAAGGCTTCCCGTTCACCACGAGCGTCGGAACCTTAACACTAGAAGTCCTTCCAGTCCGATACGTTCGCGCGAGCACTCTCTCATGTCCCCATATGTGTTAACTGCAAGAGCCATTATAGCAACACGTCGACAAAAAAAAACAGTGATGATTAAACCAGCTCCGGATGCTAACATTCCGACCCACACACAGTCAAAAGAAGTTGGACTCACTCCAGACACAATAACGTTCAACAACCCCAAGCAGCATCGCATATCCTATTTCGTCCAAGTCAAAAGTCCCACCATCAGTGCCTTTCTTGGGTAAGCTGGTTGTGGAAAGATCCACGTCAGACAGCGGTTCCGATGCTGTACCTTGACCACTGCCGCCGCGGTGAGGCAATCGCCCGCCGGCAATGACACCGACGTCAACATCACCATCGCCAGGATCTTGCAGGGGCACATGCGCAGGTCCCTCCCCATACACATTCTCGGAAGTGGGACAACCCTCTCCCAGATTTCTGTTGCCCTCTTGGCCCTGCAAGCGAGAAGACCCGTCCTGTCTGCTTTTCTCCCTTCCGACCCTCACTAGCTCGTCCGTCTCAAAAACATTGTTACCCCCGGTGGGATGACCGTGGTGCGAAGTGTCGCGAATCTGTGTTTGATCGTGTCGGGAGACTGATGCCGTTCTCTTGCATCTCGTAACCAGCTTAAACAAAGCTGCCGAAATTCCCTCGCTCAACAACCGCTCTGCACCACCACCACCCTGAACGTCCTTCTGCCCTTCTGCTTCGCTGGCTTCGTCTTCTTTCTCGTCGTAACCATCCTTGTTATTCTCATGCATGACTGAAACCGTCATCGGGTACGGGGCTGGACCAGAAGAATCTCCAAATAAAAGATGGAGAACGCTGCAAAGGTACCATAAGGTGTCCTTCGTCGCTAGCCTATTCACACGCTGAGCTTTTTGATTGTATTCAACTTCCATGTTATCTACGCCACCACCAGGGCCATGCGGGGGGTCGGCCGAATGTACGGAAGATAACAGTCGTTCCAGTTCACGTATGGCCTCCAGGATCAGTGAAGCTCGCAAGGTGTGAAGAGACAGGTGCATGGCAGGGGAAATGCCGAGCATTAGCTGGATTTGGGTGTCGATGGCCCCAAAGGTAGCCCGAAAGAGGGATAGCGCATCTGCTCGGATGTCAGTAGGATGGGGCTTTCGTGGTGACGTTCGGTCAGATGAGGAGCCTGGCCGTAGGTCTCCCTCATGTGTGGGATTGGTGGCGCTGGACGTGCCGGCGGAGGGAGGGAGAAACAGAAAATTATAGTAGATCTGCGAAAGATGTGCAAACGCGCGAATCAAGGGGTTAAAGACAAGGGCTGTTATCCTGTCAAGGAGAGTGTTGACGGGTCCCTGAGAATTAATAACGGCGACACCTGATATCAGTGGAAAGAGAGGAAGGACTATGGTCAATACATGGTACAGGAGGATACTCAATGTTTCCAACGTGCTTATTTGAGATACTGTGTTCGGTTTTGAACGAGAAATGGTGCTCCTTAAAACTTTGGAAATGACCTCAACAGCGCGTATCGTGACAGATAAAAGGAGGGTCGGCTCAATGCTGGGAAGTGACGTCAACTGTAAGAAGTTGTTGATAGCAAAGATCAGGGAATCGGGTCCCGGAATCGTCGGGAAGTCCATTTCTGCTTAGTATGATAATGCCGACATTGATGGTTAGCTTATAGTGGAATGTCATCGTACATACGATCGTGAAGACCCTCCAGCACAGATTTCAGGTCTAGTCGGCATGACGGCAGTGGCCGACTTCCAGCCACGCTGACTGGGGTCTTCTTTTTGGTCTTTTTTTTGCTTATGGATGAAGAATTTTGCTCCGAGGCCGTGTTCGGTGCGGCTGCGGACGCGACAGATGCCGATAGCTCGAGGTTTTCTAAGAACGAAAAAGGATGTCATCTGTGGCTAACGGCCGGAAGCTAAGTGAACATTGGCATACTAATTTTCTCGGCTTCATATTTTTCCTGAAGCTCTGCATGATCACGCTCCAATAAAAGCGCATGGGTGCGCCATGACCCGTCGGATGTTGGTGCTGATGGTATTGATGGAGGGAATCTCGAGCGTAAATCCAGGACATAGGCTGTGGTACCGTTTCGGACGACCGAGATTTTGAATAAGCAAAGTCATCGAGTAAAATGACATGCGTACACGCGAACGATTGATCGGGTGGTTTGAATTTCAGAGCACAAAACGCCTGATGGGGGAAAAGGTAATTATGAGCGATCATGCCATGTGGAAAATGTCGGAAAAACCGACAACTGCCAGGCGAATTCGATCAGCGTCAGAAACCATGTGTGATGTTGGGTCATCCGCCAAGAGGCTGACTCGAGGGACTTTTCTCGTAATTGCAATTGACTATACAGCGAGCGATGCTCGCCAGTGTTACTACACGACGCGCTCAGTCACACTGTGACGTCCCTCGGTTTTCAACAACTTCAAGTTCACCATTTAAACTACTCAAATAGTATCGGTACGTTTGTATATATACCGTGAAAAACACGCTACACTAATGCTACATATTGCAGGACGGGAAACGCTTGTATGAGTATACAGACTACAGATAGTCTGACTCTTTAAAAGGACAGAATTTTTGAGCACGCGCCGGTGAGCCGTGGAGGTGCAATAAATTTACAACGCGCCACGGATACTCGTTAATGGGAATTCGGCATCAGTATCATGGCCGCAGTCCAACATGTCTAGGGAGCTAAAACACGATAATAGTCAGACAAGGAGCGTTTAACTCAACGATGCCAACAAACCATCTTCGAACGGGCGACCAGGATCGTGGCGTCGTTCTTTGCCCTTCAAGCGCATGACAGGCGAGTCCTCGAGTAAGTGTGGCGGTAGAGATCCAATCGACCGTAACGCCAATGGCGAATCTACAACACGTCGCGTCCTCGGTCCTTCACTAGTTTTGGCTCGTCTGATTGGGGATTCGTCATAGTGGGCCATTCTACCAAAGGAATGTGAACCTAGGCTACTATTACTCCCACCCGCACCGTCATCAAGCGCAGAAGACAAGGAACCAGGCCCCCCGAATGTTTTTGTCAATGAGCTTCGTCCACTACTGTTCTTTGAAGGCGTTTGAAACAACCCATTTGCTCGCATTGACCAGACATTGTTCTTTGGAGTGGCGAAGGGGGCGCTGAATTTGATCCCTCTGGAAGGTGTTGAAGTTGGGTCGAATGGGGATTCGTCGTAACTGTGGTCGTACGTGTCGAAGGGCCCTGGGGTATTGTTGGTGTAGACTTTGATACCTTGTGATGGGTATTGAGGAGTGGATGGTCCATGCCTTGACGACTCGACCCAAGAAGATCCAGAGGAGAAACCCTGGCCGAAATCCGCACTGCGACGGCTCCGTGTGGGTGTCTTAGGCATGCTTGGTGGATTCCACGCCATCGGAGAATCCTGCAGCGAAGGTTGGAAGAATGGAGGGTCGTAGATATGGCTTACGCGTGGCCCGTCATCGGTAGGCACAAAAGTTGGTTCTCTGGACATGATCTCTGGCTCGGGTATCATCGTACACTCTTGACAAAACCATGGATCCTCTTCCTTCCCTAATTCCGCAATATTCCTGATCCCGATACACTGAAGGTGGTACCACGTCTCGCAGCCGTCGCATTGAACAAGCTCTCGCCCATCATCTCTGCCATTGCACACACAAACTACTTCGTCATCGCTCTCATTCTCCGTTTGTCTCTGGCGTCTTTGACGACGATAAGACAATGCACGCACGCTCTTCTTCGATAAGAGTGCCGCACGAGCATCAGCAGGATCGCTTGGGAAGAAGGCACTTTTCTTTTTGATGTGTATTCTTCCGCCCACAGGATTTGCAAGGAGTGGAACCATCTTCCCCCGGCCACCCCTTTGCGTTAGTCTACCGGCATCATCTTCGTAAATCATACTCCATGAAGTAGCTTGTGGTGCATCATCCTCATCTTGCATATTGTCTGTGGTTCTGGTCACAACTCCTGCATCTTCTTCTTCATCCGACTCCCGATCCAAAAATCTTTCAATCCATCGCAGTTTCTCCTCCTCCTCCGCTTTCGCCATGCCTGCCCGTTCTTCTGTCCTTAATCGCCACGGAAATTCAGCGTCAGGCCAATTTGGTTTCTCAACGTTTTCTGCCGCTGCTGCAACCGCAAGCGCTTTCTTTTCCTTCGCAGTCGGTTCAGCCCCCCTTTTTTTCCGTCGACTCCCACCCCTTTTCTTGGTAGGAGTAGGTTCTGGTATAGCTACGGTCGGTTCCTCAGCTGGAACGTCGAGGAGGACACGACCCCGGCCTTCCAGTTCAACGGGAAAAAGTTTGCTAGCTGGTCCGTCATATGGCGTCCGCTCACCACGAAATGCGGCTAGTCGTTTGCGCTTCTTTAGCTCTTTATCAGATGGCGGGGCTTCCTCTGCTTCCTCGAGTATGGCAATGACGTTGGACGGACCGGCTGGTCCGGGGGTAACAAGTGTCAAAGGTTGCGGTTGACGGACCCAATCAGCCGTTCTCTATTTCATAGTGTAAGTGGGATCAGTTGGATTTGGGGGAGGGGCCAACACACATAGCGACCATAACCACCAGCCATTAAGCTTTCTTCAAAACTCTCCTCAGATGTTTCTTGAAATAACTTCAGCCTTCTTCCCTTATTTGGACTCTCCATGATACCGACAGCGACCGCTCTCTCTTGATCTCGAAGGTGCTCGTCCTCTGCAAAAGCTGTGGGATCAGCCTCACTGAGTGTTCTCTTTGTCCGCGTCAGATATTCAGGTCTCCGACTTTCGGTTTCCTGGAAGCGAGAGAGTCGTTCCTGCATCATGGCTTGACGGATGCGTTCCATTTCCCCTCCCGCTGTAGAGCCGGGTGGAGCTAAGGGCTGTGGAGGCGATAACGGTGGCGTTGAAATCGACGAAGCTGGTCGTAGATGCGTTCGGCCAGAATTATTTGTTACAGTTGGAGAAGAAAAAACATCGTCAATTTGCATTGGACGTCGTTCCGGAGTGTGAGACTGCGGTCGGGACCGATTTGGGGTTTTGGACTTGGCAGTTTTGTCAGCGATAGATAACTTTGCCATGAAAGGGGACGATAGACGGGGTTCGATGGGAGAGGAGACCGGCGAAGATATGCGGAACGCCGGGGCTAGTGTTAGGGTGGGTGGCTCGAGTTTTATACTGGAAATCGGGTTTTAAGAGGGGAGCAATGCCCTTGAAAGATAGACTTACGGTGTGTTATTTCCTCTAGGTACTGGGTTTTGGGTATAATTGAGAGGCGAACTGTGTTCGAGGATTAGACATGAAATTGGCTCCAGTTTGAGCGACTAAACGTACTTATATCGGGGTGTTGCAGCACTACGAGGAGTAGTCCGTTGAAGGGGACTAGAAATGCAAGATCAAGTACCAATATAAACTCTCCCAATAGAAAACTAATTACCTTGATTCCGGGGTGATTGTCTGCTGATATACAGAATGCGCGCTGATACGTGCATCTTCTGTTGCACTGTATAAGCATGTGAGCGGAATCCCCCACGTTCAAGCAGAAGATCATACTATCTCTGAAACCCTGATCCCTGCCCAGTCGACGTAGGTACCAATGACATATTGGAACTGGATGTTGGTGTTGGTCTCGATGAGAGAGCAGAATAATGCAAAAGTAAGGGATCGAACTTGTTGGGAACAGGTGACTCGGGGTCATATGGAACACCGGAAATATATTGACCGAAGTCCTTGGGACTGTGGCATACTTGTCAGCAGTATTCAGATATGAGAAAACACGACATTTAAGTGTTCTTCAACGAAAACATTATCTTCACCTCTGTGGCGTTGGTAGCTGAGCGGACGGCTTGGAGGAAATCGAAGAGTATGGTGAGCCAAAGGTAAGAGGAGAACTGTGAACGTAGTTAGTGACCGTACCACACAAAATATTCAAAAGATTATGAACGTACTTAGACAATGGCACGATCATGACTTCTGAATTCGAGCCTCGTTCGCCTCTCTCTACGATTCCCGAGCCGCTTAGCCCAATTAGAGGCCGTTCATGGCCAAGGGTGTTCGCAGACGATGGCTGTAGAATCACTTGGTTGGAAGAGTGTTGGGATGTGGTTTCAGCCGAAGATTGACCCTGGTTCGACATAAGGCGGATTTATGAGGCTGAAGAGGATATATGAATTATGAATAGTTCCACGGGGTTTCGCTGAGTAACTTAAGGAGGTGTCGCAAAAAAAAAAATGAGTGGTTCGTTGGCCTGACCAGCGTACTTCTCAGGTTGAAGGAACGACAGAATGAAGAACTTTGAAATGGCCTAGGGGGAATCAAGTATCTTATGTAAGAAGAATATAACTCAACCTAACATCTTTGTCCAAAATCTGCAACATTCATCATGCCTGTTCGGGCTCTGGAATTTTATAGCGGCATAGGTATGTTCTTCCTTGGAAGGGCCGAAGCGAAGCGACTCAGTATGATAGCAGGGGGCCTGCATTTGGCCTTTTTACGGAGCGAAGTCGATGGTTCCGTCGTCCAAGCATTTGATTGGGATCAAACGGCGTGCCAGGTATATGGTGCTAACCACTCCTCCAATATTGTCAAAAAGGTTTAGCAAATGGTGATTTCCAAAGATTCGCTTGATCGAGCGTCCTGTAGATGGACATAGCCTCCCTAACCGCGGAGATGCTGGCTCCCTTTAATGCAGATCTATGGCTTCTCTCGCCAGCTTGCCAACCATATACTGTCCTGAATCCAAAAGCCAAAGGCGAAACTGACTCTAGAGCAAAATCATTTATTCACCTCATCCAAAATGTCCTGCCTGAACTAGCCCAGAGAAGTGTTCATCCCTCTCACATTCTCATCGAAAACGTTGCTGGCTTTGAGGTTTGTTAATCCATCCTTTTGGTGTCCCGCCAATTTGATACAATATTCCTCTTGCATTCTCCCACCAAGACGTCAAGTACCCGCCAGATACTACTATCTACACTTCGCTCCTTAGGATATACGACGTTAGAACTCCTAATCACCCCTTTACAATACGGAATACCGAACTCTCGATTACGATATTATCTACTTGGGAAACTATTGCCACTGAAATTCTCTGGGGTCTCGACTGTTCACACTGACCAGGTTTGGCGGCACATACCTGGACACCGCTCGTGGGTAGATCCTAGGTCAGGTCAAGAAAACGCGAACTCTGATATTATAGAAGCCTCAGAATCGAACGCTTCGGTTGACCAAATTGGAATATACTTAGACCAAGAAGAGACCGAAGATACTCCTCATCCTTATACTGTCCCTGATAAAATTCTACAGAAGTGGGGAAGGCTATTTGATGTTGTCCTGCCATCTTCACGAAGAACCTGTTGCTTTACTCGAGGTTTATCCCCCGTTTCCTACACATTAGGATATATTATGACATTCTTCCGCCAGGTTATACTCAACTTGTAGAACGTGCTGGTTCAATTATACAGATGAACGAAAACCTCGACGTAAGCCTACTTTGTTCAATCTTTATTATTAGTTGTGTACCTTATTTCAAACCAACTCTAGACATCGGAAACATTCAATAGATATTTACAAGCCTCCGGTAACGCGCAATCCATAGAGATCCTGCGTCCGTTGCGCCTTAGATACTTCTCTCCAGCGGAGTTGCTTCGACTATTCCACTTTTCCCCACCCTGGTCGAAAGTGGAGTTCGCCTGGCCCGAGAACATCACTACAAAAACGAAATACCGCTTGATAGGAAATAGTGTGAATGTGAAAGTAGTGGAAGAGTTGATAAATTACCTATTTAAGGAATAAATAACCGATCCCACACAACTCTGGGCCTGTTGTCCATGATCTGTATTAAGAAATTTGCGTGTTATACCAGAGTTTGTGGCACACCTAACCCCAAACAGGCCGTTGGTCAGGATTTATTTACCTGTCTTTGTTCAGGGGGTCACCCGGTCTGTACGGTATCTCGAAAGCCGAATCCCGGTCACAACTCATAGTACTTAAGGTGATTTCAGAAGCGATTCTTCTACCGTGGCAGCGCATTGTCAAAAGATATCTACACTCAAAACAAGACAGCTGAATCATACATGACTGGCCGAAGGACATTCCTTATTGGAGGCGGGTGCACGGCATTCATCAAGGTCAGAATAAAATACTCTGAACGAAGTTCTATAAGCTGTTCAAGTTGCTGACAAAAGTTCACAGCCGAGAGGAATGCGGAGTACAGAGGATGTATGTGAACATTATAGTGAATTATTCATATCTGAGCACTCACGGTAATATCAGATGGGCCTCGAAGCAGCAACAAAAGCACTCCTTGACGCAGGTAACACAGTAAAGATCTACCATTTGTGTGGTAGCTAATAAGGAATGTACAGGTATAACGTATGATACCATTGAAATTGCGTATGCTGGATTTTGTTATGGCGATTCAACCAGTGGTCAGGTACCATAACATTTAGATGCAGCATGTTGAAGCGCTCTTGACACTTTTGCGACAGCGTGCCTTATATAATTTGGGGCTAACTGCTATTCCAATCGTTAATGTTAACAATAATTGCTCAACTGGATCCGCGGCCTTATATCAAGCCAACAATGCTGTTAAATACGGCCAGGTTGAATGTTCGCTTGCCCTTGGGTTTGAACGTATGAAACCCGGCAGCCTTGGGACAAACTTCCCTGACCGTGTCCCGCCAACGGCACTTCTTAATCAAAGGAGTGCTGAAATAGAACAAGAAGGCCTTGGACAAAATCATGGCCCTGGGGCCCCCAGAATGTTTGGTAATGGAGCCCAAGAGTACTTTGCAAAATACGGTGGCGGAATGGAACATCTTGGAAAGATCGGTATGTGTTTCCTTGGTATCATTGGTTGGGGTGTTCCTGGTCGAACATATTCAATATACAGCGTCTAAAAATCACAAACATTCTGTGAACAACCCATATTCCCAGTTCCGCGACGGGTGGAGTGTTGACCAGGTTATGAACGCGCCAAAGATAACGAATCAGCTCACAAAATTTATGTGTAGCCCTACATCGGTCAGTAGACAATCATACCCTTCCTTCCTCAATATAAGCTCAACTGTTTTTACTTTTTAGGACGGTGCTGCCTGTTGCATTGTCGCATCTGAGAAATTTGTCCATGCGCATGGACTTGAGAACCAAGCCATAGAAATCGTAGCTCAGGCCCTAACCACAGATACTCCAGGGGCATTCGATGGTCGTAGTGCTATGGATGTTGTCGGGTATACCATGTCGAAAATATGTGCAGACCAGGTATTCAGAGAAGCTGGTTTCGCGGAAGGAGAAGGACGAGACCAAGTCGGGGTAATTGAACTTCATGATTGCTTTGCTGCGAACGAGGTTCGACGCCTCAATTGTTTGAGACACCCACCAGATATTGAACACCCTGTTATAGCTGATCACATATCCTGCCCTAGGACTTTGTGCGGTTGACGAGGCGCACAAATTCGTGGATCGAGGAGATAATACTGTGAGTGCTATGGCTGTTAGGGTCTTGAATAGCATGGTCGAACACAATCACAGTATGGAGGCAAATACGTCGTCAATCCAAGCGGCGGCCTGGAGGCCAAAGGGCACCCCTTAGGAGCTACCGGCCTTGGCATGCATTTCTACATCATGAGTGCGTATCCTTCGATATATATTTAATACTGTCTGACAATCCCTACAGTGCAATTGCGGGAATGTGGGTGACCACTAAACTTATACGAATGAATCCATCCTTATCACTATCATTTCATAGGGGCCGGGCCGATGCAGGCACCTGGTCTATTTGACATCGCGGACAAGCGTGGAAAATACGGACTCGTTCACAATGTGGGTCTTGGCGGGGCTGTTGTAGTATCCTTGCTTCGTCGTCCAGAGTTCTACAAACCTGGAGGAACTGATGGCAGAATTAGGTATAGTTTTCTTGTACTCTTAAGAACAGACATCTAAAACGCCAACCTTTTAGACTTGGATATAACCACGCCCATGAGTGTCGACCTGTTACTATGGAGGACGTGAACAAGGTCAAGTCAAAGCAATCTTCGCAATATGTATTGCAACATGCCAAACTGTAGCGCTGCTATCGGTTAGTTCTACACTTGTAATTTTGTATCCTCCCGCCGGAAATGTATATATGTACATATATGTAAAGATGGGTATGTCAACTTTATGGACTCATGTCGTCATATTATTTGGATAAACTCATCTTGATTAAGAGGGATGAAAGTCGGGATTATACACTCACCCTTTGCGATATCGCCTTGGGGAGTCTTGCTAAGTGGTCGTAAATGAACTTGTTGACAATCGGTCTATGTTTCTCGTATTTGAAGCGGGGATTAACCCCAGGTACCAGCATTATAGCGAGGAGGGGACTTAGGCAAATAATCAAGAACGTAACACATTTCTTGTTAGGTAAACGAAATCAATCCTGCATGAGAGGTGATTCCGGATGGGGCACCTAGTTATCCGAAAGGGGGCTAGAGCACGCAGGAACCTGGTCTTGTCGATGTCAGGATTTATAGGTGCCAAGGATATCTCCAGTTAACCGAACTTGAAAAAAACTTCAAGTTACGTGCGCGATGCGACATTCAAAGTAAAACCAACCTTGTAGTATCTTGGAAGACAACAAGATCTTTGAGTTTCGGGTCACTCAGGATCGCACGCTCGAGATTGAATGGTGTATTGGCATACCGAGGTAGTCGTTGGATAAAGACGGCGCGTAGACTTGTGTTCCTGCCAATTATTGTCAAGTGTTGAGGGAAACTATATGCGAAAGGAATGTGGATTTCTTGAAGGGCAGGGGCATCTCTGATAGCCTCAGCGAGGTGGTGAACTGATGATGCTATGGCCTGGTTTAAGCCCTCCGAATATGGGAAGTATAGAGTCCGCTAGAGTTGACATATATAATTATAGACATTTGACTTGGAGGTCAAGGAAGACGAACCATAGTCTTCCAAGTTCTGAAACACTGACAAATCGTATCATGGAGTGTGCGGACATGGCTGCTTTCTAGTCCTAAGTGTACCCGGTCGTAAAGTATAACCCGAGTGGGTTTCATCATGGGAAGAGCACGACAAAGCCCAGAGACATTTTCCGATGACTCGATATAGAGCGTCAAACACAGATCCTTCACATTGGGAGCTGCCTTGACGATATTGTACATGGCACCACCGAAACCGCCCTCTATTCGAAGCTTCTTAATGGATCGCCCCAATCGTTTGTTATCTCGAAGGGAAAGCGCCAGGTGTTCTGCCTGTATGCTTGAGCGGAGGATGATAGTATGATAGAGTAATGGTGTGGCAATTTGGCGCCATCTTTTGCAAACGCCGATGCAGGTCGCCAATGAAGTTGATTGTTGCACTATGATGTTTAGAGAATTTGCATCGTCTGGTGTGTTCATGAAAACCTGATCAGAGAAGTGTAGGATGTGTGAAAAAATGTGCAAGACGAGCTCATCGGGGAGTTCGTTCATACCAGCAGGCTTCAAACTTACTAAGTATTGCCAAAAGTATGCTGCAAGGACTTACATAAAAACATGTCATTGCATTGTTTGGTATTGTATATGTGGGGTGCTGCGTCACTAAGTTCATGGTCAAAATTGTACACAGTTGGTATCAAAACAGAACAACAGGAAACTAAAATAAGTGCTGGCCCAGTAAGTAAGTAATATATATCAAGATTCCTGCGAACATATTGTTCAGCAGAACCTGCGCAATCTGGTACTCCTTCCAGTACCTGCTCTGGTCTTATTGAAGCGTTCGCGAATATCAGCGTAACTATGGCGGTCAACGCGATGTAAGTAGTACATTCCACCATTATTACCCCAAGATACACTGCCAGAGTGATAGGGGTGCTCAGTGACGTCGAATATGGCACTTATATCATCGACCTGATAGTAGGTGTCAGGGGCGGCACAGTCACAGGAGAAGCAAGAGACCAACATTTCGCTCAGTGACTCGAGCATTGAGGGAAGATACAAAGGGCTTCAATGATATTACAATGGCGCCCTCCTTTAAGTCGAGGAACTTGGGGCGTAGAGCCTCGTTTACTGTGGCATATAATCGTAAGTGTCGTTGCAAGTCAAGAGGACTTTAATCTTACATCTTTCCTCGAAAACTTTGTTATCAACCAGCACAACATCGGCCTGCGGGATTAACTCGGTCACTCTCTTGCTATCCAGCATATCACCTTCTTCCAACTCCACTTCTCCAAATCTTATCCCCCACATTCTACACCTAACCTTCAGCTGCTCCAACATATCCCGCGCAACTCTGGCCGGTTCTGGCATTAGTTCAATCCCGTAGCTCCTGCATCCGGTCTGCAAGCTTGCTTGTACGACAACGTTACCAACTCCACTTCCCAGGTCGAGAAATAGCGAGTCTTCGCGGATGTTGGTAATCTTGATCATTTCGTGGACAAGTGACGGCATGAGCTCTCCGTAGACTGTGCTCGAGAACGCTTCGTATTTCTTCAGGCGACGCACATTCGGCCCAACGCTGCGTTGATAGTTTTCTTCGATCAAGCGCATGAGGACCTTTGTTGGAATACCTGTCTCTGTCCAACCTTCCACTGACTGTTTCAAAGAATTCGGATTAGGTAGAAACATATCTGGCCGTATTTCTGGGTATTTGAGTTTGTGCAAGAGTCGATTGATGCACGTCATGGCTCGGAGGAAAAGAGGCCCATCCTGTCGATTAATAGCACGCTGGACTGCCCGCAGAAGGGGGAGTGGGGGTGGGGATCCAGAGGATGAAAGGGAAGTTAAGGAGGACAAGCTTGACGAGTTGGAGATAGAACTTAAGGAAGAGGTGCTGCTGCTTGAAATAGAAGAGTCAGAGGGAGGTGGCGATGGTGAGGGCGGTGGTGATACAGCTTCGGCAAGAGTTTCGCTGGGAATGGCGCCAAATAGAAGTTTTTGCTGAGGCGTTAGGTAACCTGTCGATAATGTCAAAGATATTCCGCTGAGATAGAGACCAGATTTATACTCACATTCTACAATAGTGTGCAAAGACCTTTCAAGGTCCATTATTGGGTTGTAGTGGTCCTTGTCTTTAGGTGCAAGAAGTATAAATCTACAGCTCTTGTAAGTGGAGCTGTTGTGGATAGGATACCGGCAATAGAACAAAGACAACGAACGGAAATGAATGTGGAACAGGTACACACCTTTCGACTGCATGATTATTTGGGTACTCTAGTTCGGCAATAGGGTAGTTGGTAGGATGGGGTTTAAATGAAAAGTCGCTGGGGTCATCTGGATTTTTGAAGTCTGCAATGACCACCGTGCCATATCATGAAAATACGATTCGGGCAGGAGCACTGTGAACTCACAAGCTTTATAGGACTTCATTAATCGCTTTACTACCATTTCCGAGCTTAGGTGGAAAGGGCCTGGGGCACCATCTTCTTCTGCAACCCAGATCCGGGGCTGGATAGGGGTCTCTGCATCCCATCCCGGAAACAGAGACGTGGAACGCGACCTACTACTTCGGTAAATGGGTTCCGGAGAGGGCGGTGGACTACTCTGTCGACTCGACGCGCGTGATGTGTTCTTGGATGTGGATGCCAAGGCGCGTTTTCGCGGTCTCTCAGAGGGAGCGGTTGCTCGTAGCCTTTTGACTTCACGCGGGAGTGCAGTGCCTGATTCCGGAGGTGTTGCTTTACGCTTTTTTACACTCGGAGGGCTAGAGAGTGGCGAAGAGTCGGGAGATGAAGCTGATGTGTGGGGTGGGCGAGGGCTTAAAGCGGACCCGTGTTGCTGTTGGGGTGGTGATCTGCGTGCGACACGCGTTTTAACGGAAACGGCATTGGAAGTCGACGCGATAGCATTTGAAACCTTTGATGAGGAGAAAAAGCCAAGGTCGGATGAAGAAGGACGGGCAGCAGGCGAGGTGAGCATTCTTGGGAAAACGAGGAGGACAACAATACAATTCAAATCTTTTACAGGTCACACTTTTCCGGTGGCTGTGCATTATGAGTCTGACGATCACCGCCACATCACCCTCCTTTGTTATTTCTTTTCAGTCTGCCTATGAATGGTAGCATCGCCTGCTACTGATTAGACTGCGCTATCATGCTGACACAAGATACATGATGCGATATATGTACAAAGCCCTGTGGTTAACTCTAGTCCGGGACGGTCGGGCGGCATTATCTAATTGGACAGTCATACTTTCTGGGATCAGAGACGCCCCATCCTGAACATCCATTGTGACGGTGGTATAGAGCACTCAAACGTGGACGGAAGAACAACATGAAATATCGAACTAGGGCGGATTAGAATCGTCAGAAATGTCACTCCGGAATGGGTAGCAACAATCATGTCTGTATCATACCATTAGATTGGGGTTAACAAGTACGGCGTTGCGTTTGTGCCGGGGTGTATTGTAAATCCTAGTACTTGGTGTTTACTTGGATCTAAGTGTTGACCAGTGCATTCCGGAATATGTATATTAATTAAGTTCTGGCGGAAGGACCCTTTGGGTAATTTTTGAGACTACACGTGTGTTGATGAATCCATCATTTGTTGAGAGATTGGTACCCCGTCCGAACTACCACCATTGTGGTCTGTTTTCCACCTCACTTGCTGCTGGAGGGAGCGTCCTTATACCCTTCCATCCTGGAAGCCTATATACCTTTCTCTGTCACCCAGCCGAAACTCCGGGTTTTTCCATCCTACGTCTCTGTTGTTACCAACTCGATATAATACGTGACAGGCTCTTTCAATTGTCCCAATGGCGAGACAACGAGAGCCCCTTCCAAGACTCAATACCAACCCTACGCTCCACATGCAGCAGCCAATGGGTATGGGTTTCCATGCAGGACAACCGATGTACTCCCCTGCTCTTCCAACATCGCTGCAACAGAGCTTCCACCCCCCATTTCCTATCAACAATTCTCTGCAAACACCCATGCAGCCATCGTTTGGTTTCCCTCAGCCACCCCCTGCCCCAGGTCGGCCAACACATCATCAAGGCCATGCAAGTATCGCCCACCTAGCGGCCGCTGGCATTCATCCACCTACTGGATTCCCGATGACCCCTCTCGGTGGGCATTTCCCCCGTCCTTCTGTGATGGGAATGCCTGGTCAAGCCTCCGGAAACCCGTTCCCCGGTAGAAACAGGAGACAATTGAGTATTGGCGGCCCACCGAAGGCGGTTCTAGGTGGCCCAGCTCGTAAGCTCAGTCCACTACCAGGCCCTTTAGCAAACACCCCGCCCCCTTCCGTCACTGTAAGGGTGAAGAAAGTCAACGTGAATATTCCGAAGGAAACCGTTCCTGGGGAAGCTGGACAGCCAGCGACGCGTCCTCCATGGGCAAGGGTCCCGTTAAGTCAATCCGAAGTTGTGGACTATGAAGTCGCGTCTGTGGAAACGTCCAGCGCAGAATCTTTCCCTCCGGATGACTGGAGAAATCATATACCCGATACCCTTGAGGTGTTTCTCCCAGGAAAGGTACATTATCTCTGACTACTATTTTTATCATTTGGTATTAATATACTTTTATTAGCGCGCTTGGGAAGAAATGAAACAAAAGGCGATTGAAGAAAAACTCGAAAAACTTGGTGTTGAGCGCGGATCGGGAAGTAATGTACCCCATATTCATGCGCCCCATGCTCGGGCGGCATCGGTATGTTTCCTCGTGTCAGACACGTGTGATCTTGATTCTTATGCGCTACTGCTCCTAGATATCATCTCCCGCGGACCCACAGCTTTTGTTGTTCAAGCTTAATAAACTCCAATTATCCCAAGAAGCTGCCGCTACTGGTTACAATTCCTTGACACCATCTCCCAATCCCCCTTTCGGCGTCCTATCAAGTTCACCCAATCGAACCTCTCCACGGTTTATCACTAACCGACACGGCCATACTATGTCTCTTGCGAACATGCCGGCTCCTTCTTTCTTCGACTCGACAGCGCCAACGAGTTTCGACCCCTTTGGATCCCATGTTGATATAAATATATCTCCTCCCAATGGTCTAGATATCCGTGCTCCACAAGGACATGTGCCTATAAGCGTATCCTCCTTAGCTCCTCCGGCGTCGGTTTCTCGACCTGGTAGCCGGCCAGATTTTATTCGTGGATTTGGTTTGGACATTCCTGAAGAAGAGGAAGAAGAGGAAGAAGCCCAGGTCCGAGTTGACGAAGAACGCGACCCAGCTCCCCGCGAGGGTGCTACTGAACCTGAACAGGATGTGCATGAAATTTTGGAGCCAGATGGAGGCAATCATCAAGAAGAGACGCAAGCCCATGACGGTACCGCAACCGTTTCCCAGAGTAGATTACACTCCCGACATGTCTCCAAGTTGTCTGCTGCTTTATCCATTCGCTCGGCAGGTGCACTTGAAGAGGGGGACGGTTTTGAGGAGCACGAAGACCCGACGCCACCTAAGGTGGGAGAAGTTGATGGCGAGGTAGAAGACATGGATATAGAAGATGCAATTGGCGAGTGGACGGGTTCTGAGGACGTGTGTTTGGAGACATCCGATGGCGAGGAGGTTTGTTCAATTTCTTTGACCCTTGGCATTTAACTTACTCGAATCTTTAAGAGCATCGGTGAATATTCCAATCCTTCAGATGAAGAGCAAGCTCGTCAAGAACGCCTCGAAAGACGCATGCGGCGACGAGCCTCTCAGCAACTAGATATACCTAGGCGTATTCCTAATTTCCCTCGTCCCCCAGAGAACACAATGGTTGTATCATTACAAAGAGAAGATGGTATCATATCAAACCCTAGCGATGAAGAAGATATCGAGCGTCATGGTGATTTCTTAGGAGTTGACTATTACTCACGACCACCTTCCATTATGAGCGGCACATCTCGACCTCTCCCCCCTCTTCCTCATTCTCGTGTTGGATCAGGTCAACATACGATTCATGACCCCGCTAATGCCCATTCCCGGACGCCTTCTGATCAGATTGCTAAACCCAATTATCACGAACAACAATCACAACCATTTACATTTGCACCACGCCGAGACTCCCTCAACCCCTTCGCGAAGCCATTTGTATTTGGCGCTCCTCGTGAATCATTTAGCAACGTCCAGACAACTCCCATGGCACCTTTGATGACTCATACCCGCCTCCCTTCCTTGGGGAAACCATTGAATGTAGCTGCGCCTGAGTTTAAGCCAACCGGATTTACCTTCCGGCCACCTGCTGGCGTTCCTCAGATGCCAGTTTCAGCACTCGAAGCACCCCGTCCCCTTCCTGAAGTCCCTTCAGCTAATGCCTCTCCCTTTAAGGTCCAAGGTCGCGAAAAGAGACAACGTCGTGGATCAACCGCATCAATGGAAGAGGGCGATAGCATGACATCGTTCAGGTTCCCCCCAAATCCCGAGTCTCCTCAAAGTATTCGACGTCCTCCGGACTCCAACTCTTATGGTCACCAGTTGAACCCTTCTGCAGAACCGTTCACTTTTGCTGGATTTTCCGCAGTTGCTACCCTTCCGTATGTTCCAAAAGCAAGTGATAGCCCCGAACCCCTACCTCAAAAGAATAGCTTCGAAGAAACACTTAATGATGATACCACCGTTAAAACAGAAGATGGTGATTCACAAGTAGAAGAGTTTACCTTCCCTTCTGCATCCAAGCCTAAGCGCGCCCCGATACCCTTGGACTTCAAACATCCAGTATCGAGTAATACTGTTCCTGCTGGCTTATTCAAAGCCTTGGTGAATAGTGGCGACGACCGTACTCGGAGGACAGTCCGCTCGCGGTTGAGTTCACGCGAAATCTACGAACATATTCAACGCCCATCTATGGACGATATGGTTGTCCCAACAATTTCGCACAAAATATCTCGCAGCCGGCTTGTCACTGATCCTGGACAACGAACGACATCACCCGAAGACGTTTTCGGGTCAACACGTCATACCAGACGACGATCCTCGTTGCCAGATGCCCTCCACGATGACGTTATTTCACCTGTATCGGAAGATCACTCCAATCCAGTCATGGACCTGACCAGTCAAATAGAGCTGCAACGGTACGAACAGAGAACTGAAGCTATGTTCGGGGAAAGGCTTTCAGAGCTCCGAACGGAACTGAAGAAGGACGCCCGTGGACTTCATGCTTCTACTCAAAATATGATTTCAGAGATCCAATCGTTGTTCAGGACTCAGCTTCGCGACTCTGCAGTTCGCAGTCTTGAAGATAGTCAGATGGATGCCCGTGGAGAAATGGATTTCCAACTCTTCAAAGATATTGTTGAGGAAGGAAACAAAGATTTGTTGAACTTGCTCAACAATGCCCTACGTGATCTCCAGCAACAAGTTTGGCAAGCACAAAATTCTCATGGCAACTCCGCCGAAATCACATCGGTGGTTGAGAAAATTGGAAACAGGACAGTCAATGCCGTCCTCGAAGCCATCTCGGAACACTCTGCACGGCAAGAAGCTATAGGTCGAGCGGTACCTGCTCGTGAACGTGATGCGACAGTCGACCAACTCATGACGGTTCTCACCCCCGTTCTCTCATCCCTTCGCTCTGACCCAATTGATTACGAGTTCTTGACCGACCAGCTGACTCAAGCCGTGAAGCCCCATATTTCACAACTTATTGACTTGGCCTCTGATAAACGAGAGACTGCCAGCCTCATCGTGGATAGGATTCTCCCCTTGCTACCGGGTAGGCAGAACCCCTTAGATACTGACGCCATCACGCTTCAGCTGATCACAGAGGTTCGCCGCGCAATTGCGCCCATCGACGCATTTGAAATCAAGGAGCAGGTTGCAGATCTCGTTGTCGAACGCCTTGACTCCCGTCTAGCAGTCAGGGACAAGGCTTTCAACATTGACAGCCTCTCAGCCAAAGTCACAGAAAGCGTATCTCGCCTGCTCGAACCAATGCAAGGCGTTACGACATCTATCGAGGGCATCGCTTCTGTGCAAGGAACTCTGTCAGCACAGCAGGACAAAATTGTCCATGGACATGAACGTCTCATCGAAATGATGTCTGATATCGAGTTCAATGAGAAATTGAAGGCCTTGGAGGCAAATCAAACCGAGATGCTTCTGAAACTCCAACAGCCCATGACCACCTCCGAGCCAGAGAAAAACCTACTGGTCAAAGATGTTGTGGAAGACTTCGCAAGTAATCAGAAGACCCTTGCTGACGACCTTCGCTCCGCCTACGAAAACATCAACGTTAAGTTGAATGATTTACCCAGTGTCCTTACTGCTGCCACAAGCGTACTACAAAATAGCCATGCCGAATACTTGACATCAATTGAAACCTCAAAACGCGAAATGGAGGATTTGCGAAAATTAAATACTGACTACCAGATTCAATTGGCCAAGGCTCGTGGTGCTCACGGCCAAGTACGTGTCGAGAAGGAAAACATCAGCGAGAAACTCATTGCTATGGAGGCCGACCGGGATCGAATCCGAGGACAGCTCAAAGACCTCCAGACGGCTAATGCAGGAAAGACGGGAGAAATGGTTTCTCTCCAGTCTAGGAACTCAGAATTAGAGGAAGCTCTAGCCCAGGCTTTAGCGCGGCTCAAGACTTCAGATGTGGTTTCACAGGCCAGTCAACAACGGATCGAGGAACTAGAGAGGATTAACCATGAAATCTCATCCGAGAGACAATCATTGAAGTCAAAGGTTTGTGCCATTGACTTTAATTTGCATGACTTCTAATCACATAAAATTCTAGGTTGATTCTCTCGATCTACAAGTAACTTTTGCGACTCGAGATAAGGACTCGGCACTTCAGTCCCTGGAAAGCCTTCAAAAGCAGCACGATCACCTCACATCCCAACAAACTCATTGGGATGATCTGCGTCAAGCCTCAGAAAAGATCGAGATGCTCACAACTCTGATCGGTCAGGCAGATAACGAAGAATTACAGGAGCTTCGACGACACCGAGATCGCAGTAAAGTACTCGAGGGCGAACACGCTGCGCTCCAGAAGCGTTCCAAGGAACAAGAAACCAAAGTAGTTAATAGCGAGAGAGCGGCCCTGGCCGCGAGACAAAGTCTTGCCCAAGCCCAACAACGGTCATCAGAATGGGAGCGCCGCGCAAAGGACTTTGAAGGACAATTAGATCTCACACAAACCAAACTTGACCAAGCCGAACAAACCCAAGCGCAACTGGATGCCGATTACTCCTTAGTTAGGCTACAGCTGGAAGAACGTGAAGCTAATGATCGTTTGGCCCAGGTCATTGGTTTTACTTTTCGAAACATCACTCAGACTGACAATCTTACTCAGGACCAACAAAACAAACAACGAGAACAAATATCTCTACTGGAATCCAAAGTCGCACGTCTCCAATCCGAGCTTGAACAAACAAAGACGGCCAAAATTGTGGCCGCCCCGTCCCCGTATCGCAATATAACTAATGGGAATACGCATACCCTTCCCCGCCCTGATTCCCGTGCAAGTACGATTTATGATCACCGCCCCGTGACACCACAGATGCGGCTCCACTCGCAAACATCGAGTGCGAGAAGTGACACACCACCGCAGCCTTCTGTTTGGGACTCTATGCATGCTCCTACGACTGACACCTACAAGCAGCCTACCCCACGTCTTCAAAACGGGCGATACCCCAACCTCGGACCTACTACTCCCAAAGCACGACGCCCACCTCAGCATTACCGCCCCACTATGCCCTCACCTACTCCTAGTACTGTTTCCCTTGCCCCGACCCAAGGAGAGGATGGCTGGTGGTCGTAAATCATCTATCTCTCGTCTCACAACTTTCGCTGTCGATTATATACCTCCTCTATGCGTACATTAGATTCTTCAGTATTTTCCATTGCACTTTCGTCATATTCCCATCGCATTCGGGCTTTTAACACTGACTCACATATACACAACATCTACATATTTTACCATACGATCACACTCACTGTTTTGATTATCCCTTAACACCGCACTGACTCATACGTTGTGGCAACTGTACATATACCCCTCATTGTTGCTGCACTGTATACTTGGGAATGGATCCAGTCTACTTTTTGTTACAGTCACTTGCTTCTTCAGGGTAATATTCTATATTGCCTCACTTTGAGTTCTGTAACCCCTAATACCAATTAAGCAAGATTATGGCAGACATCGGCACAGGCCTCGACGTAAGGCCGAACGCCTCGAAGGACAAAAATGAACAAATGCCTATAAATGAATGTGGTATGGTTCGAAGCCGAAGCTAAGGTACCTCGCTTTCATTGATCTACACTAGAGTCGAGTGATGTCAGACTCACAGACCCTGACAGCTACGGCGGACATTATTGGCTGAAGTTAACATCCCCGATAGCAGTAGAGGAATCATCCAAGTAAACGCTGCCAAACGGTTTCGTTTAAGAGTCTTACGTGTCTGTTTGAACCGAATAATCGAGAAAGGGTCACATTACTATATGAATCTACAGCTGATAACAGAACGGCGAACTGTCAAATATTAAACCACCGGGCAACACGAATATGTCAACGACCTGGCAGCGCCGGGATTGAACCAAATATCCATTGCTGAACAGCCATTGTGGCATCTACTGGATCGCTTGGGACTCTAAAACAGACCATAATTTATGAGAAGGTCAAATGGAGAGGACCAGCCACAACATACGTCAACTTGGGCACCCAACGCCCATCTCTAATTTCGAAAAACCGGGGTACGTGTTTCCCCCCACTCTCCTCTAATCTTCGTCGCTGTTCCCGCTGTGCATCCTCTACTGCCGACTTCGCATCCGTAGCCGCCTCCATATCTTTGTTTAGAATCGCCTGCGTGAGGTCCTTCCAAAGTCTGACGCTCAAGTGAGAATTAGCGCCAGGAAGCGGTCGTTGATCTTACCTCCGTGATTCGTTTGACTCCTGTTCTTCCTCTGGCAGTACCCACTTGGGTGATATGTTCTGCCCATCCTTGACGGCGTCAAAGAGGACGCGCTTATTTCCGGACTAAATGAGGTGGTCAATCAAGGGTTGTTACAATTCAGTAGAAAGGGAGAACCTTCGTGTATCTGAAATCCATCACATGGCTCCATCTCCCAGAAACTTCCCCGACGTCAGTAGTGTTGTGGCGTATCCGCCCGGTGAGCGCGTTATATGTTCCCGAAAAAAAACCCTTTGAGGGGCGAGTTAACGCCTATAGTCAGGTGGAGCAAATGAGGCGCTTACCTTGGTCTTGAAATCTAGATCACAATACATCCCGTGTTTCTCGTTCTTGGCTATACAAGTGTCACCCAGCTCAAGAACCATCTTCCCAAATAGTATCCCCCTAGCGTACATATTAGGCATCGTAATAACATACTCTGACGGAAAATCAGTTGTTATCACAGATAAGTAGTTATATCGAAAGTGGGGACTTACCGCCGTCCTCAGGGAGGCCAAGAAGAGTCACGCGATTTTCCCCCTCCATAGTCGTCGAAACACTATTACCAAGAAACTTGGACTTCGGCCGGAGCTCTCCCAGTATACTGACACGGTTAGCGGGAGAGATGTAGAAGAATGCAGAGATAGGTGGATGGTGCGATACTGAATAAGATGTTGTTAAGATGTTGACAAGAGTGAAACTATCTGATGTCTTGCCTTGTTCCGCGATATAGAATCCGTGCGATCCATCTGGGTAGTCGTATCTACACCGGAAGAACTCTCCAAGTACGGGATTATATCTTCAATGCAGGGCGTTGGTGGTCCAGATGTAATAAAACAAAGATTGAGCAGCTCACGGCTTCTTTACCCCCTTTGGTTTGATATGCCAGCCTGCTAGATAATACTGAAGCACTCTAATAAACCGTTCCTCGGGGTCGTTACAGTTCTCGGCTCTGGTAATGAGAGGCCTGCGTTTATAGACACTTCAGAACACTGGATAGAGAGATACTTGCCCGAAGATGAGGTCCGGGTGAGACATGAAATCTGTGATTCTCTCGAGCATGCTCCGTGGTTCCAATACGAACGTAGGGAATGTAACTCGAGATAGATCCATCCCAACCCTTTGTACGATGAGGCCAGCGGCGTAATCAGCCACTGCGAGAGTGTCAAACGTGTGCAACATACCTCAACTGAGATATCAAAGATGTGATGATGGAGCCTTCATTCTCGTCTCTGTTGTCTAGGTTAAAACTGCAGGAGATCATTGAGGGGAATATGCGTACAAGATAGAAGTGTCGTCGGATTCAGTGTCAGATGGTGCTCTGTCGTCCTCGAGAGAACCTCGTGGTTTTGCCGCAGTCGTTGCAGCACGGAAATGAGAGCCGGCTTGGCTGAAAATACCCATCATGGTTGTATGGTAGTTGCGCCCAATTTGGGGTTTGCGTATAGACTATTACTGAGGAGATAGTTGAGGTTGAGGATGATGAGATATTGTAGCAAGCCAAGAAAGCGCATGCAGGGGTTGATGTTATTTTTATTCTGTAACAGTTGGGCTTCACAGCCCCCGTAAAAGGATCAGTGACAGATTGAACAATGCGATTAAGATGAATTGATAATGAACACGATGTGGACGGAGAATATATGGAAGTTGTGTGAAGAGATGGTGTGTTGCAACCACAAAAGTCTACAGTCTCTATTTATTGATGTCATGACAAGTCTTACCAGAATGTGATCGGCCGACAACCGTCAACAATGTCGGGTTTATTTTATACTCTATCTACTAGAAAACGATCTTTGTTGGTCCCTTAGGGACCGGTATGTCATCCCGGAAGAACGCCCCATATGCGCTATGCTCCTTCTTCTTGATCGTCATCGGGAATTTCTTGAGCCCTTCATAGTCAAATCCTCCTTCCCGCAGTACTCTCGCCAGCTCCCCTGCCAGTGACCGCTCATGGAGATCACCAGTAAAGAACGTAATAGATTTCCCACTGCGTCCACCCCGGCCTTGATGACGCGTACGAATTAGTTTGGTAAAATCCTCACGCCAGTAGGCGCTGACTCACCTGTCCGGCCAATCCGGTGAATGTAATCTTCGATTGTCAGCGGGAACGTGTAATTGATGACCGCACCGACATTTGGAATATCCAACCCTCTGGCTGCGACGTCGGTTGCCACCATTAAACCAGTTGTCCCATTTTTGAATTTCTCCAGTGTCTCCATTCGCGCATTTTGCGTCATGTCTCCATGCAGAGCCCCAACCGAGTACCCTTGACGTCGAAGCATGTCCTCCACTCGCGATGCTTCTTTTTTATATAAGGCAAACACGAGAATTCGTGCATCTGATGCCCCCGTCGTTGTTGTCTTTTTGTGAGCTAGAGTGCGGAGGAGTGCAAGCAGTCTCGAGCTGGAACATCGATTTGTAAACAAGCTGTAAAATCATCTGACAACACTCACTCCTTTGACCGAGCGTCTTCAAACACCTCAACGCTCTGCTCCACTCGACTGTTGGCTGTAAGATCATCACTACCAACTGTCACTCGAACAGGGTCTTTTTGGAACGTGCTGGCTAATCGCCGTACGGCTTCGGGCCATGTCGCGCTAACTGGACTAAAATGAATGGCATGCGAATGAATATGTGGAATCAACGCACACATCATGGTCTGCCTTTCTGCCTGAGGCTTCGTACTCGCTATTATATTCCGAATATCATTCTCGAACCCCTTATCCAACATCCTGTCTGCTTCATCTAGCACAAGATAGTCGACGCTAGAAAGAATGATCTAGGGTTGACGGGAGGTGATCCATAGGCTACTCACCCACTCAGGTCACACACCCCTTCTTGCATCAAGTCTAATATTCGTCCTGGGGTCCCAACAATGATACGAGTGGTCAAACCATCCTTCCCTTTATTTGCATTTTTCAGCATCCTCACCTGGGGGTCTTTCGGAACACCGCCAAACACGGCTACACTAGCGATACCAAAAGGTGCCCCAAGAGCTGATAAAGTATCATGTGTCTGAATTGCCAGCTCACGAGTTGGTGCCACGACCAAGACGCTTACTGTCGATTTCGAAAGCTTCTGCGAGGGCTTAGATATCGTGATCAGGCGAGATAGGGCGGGAATACCAAAGGCCAGGGTTTTACCGCTATTTATATTATACTCATCAATAAATTGACGCAACATAAAACGGTTCTAGTTACCTTCCAGTCTCAGCGATGCCAACTACATCCCTTCCAAGGAGCGCCGGAGGCCATGTACACGCCTGGACAGGTGTTGGCTCCTTGAAACCATCAAACGATGATCGAAGATCCGACGGTATACCAAGTTGCGAAAATGAAAGGACTGGGGTCGTTTCGGGAACGCCGGGAGGTGTATGAATTGTTATCGAATGTTTTGCCAAAAATTCCGCGACTTCGGCTGGAGCTGCGGCAGCTGTGGTGGAGGAATCGTTTGAGTTGTTTAGAGCTAAGGGTATTGTTCCTGCGATTGAAGGGGTGGTTTCACCAGAAGACTCTTTTCTGTGTTTTTTCCTCTTCTCCCTCTTTGACTCGGACGGCTCACCGCCCTCAGTCTTCTCCTCACGTTTCCGCTTCTTCTTTTTGTCTTTTGTCGAAACTATGTACTGCTGAGTCTGTCTTCGGTCCTGAGGAGTAATCGTCCAACTTACATTGAGGATCAACAGTCATTTCGACATCTATATTCTCAGAATCGGCATGTTCCCTTTTCTTCTTCTTATCTATCTTCCCTGAGTCTTCATTATCGACTTTATGGACAGCCATCCAATATCTAATTAACTGCTCACATACAAGAATTGTGGGTAGAAGCTTACCGTTGGCAGTCACGCCCTCAGTAGCGCGTATCTCCTCCGTCTCTGACCTACGCTCCTTCTTTTTCTTCTTCTTTCGCTCCTTCTGTTCATTTCCGTCGCCTTCCAATTTTGTCTCGCCTTTCCCCCGTTCCTCAGTAATAATTCTGAGGTCGCGATAATCGGCCAACACACCTTGGAGGGGTTCTACCAGTTGTTTATCCTTAGACTTTGATTTCTTCGACTTCTTCTCCTTCGGTGGTAGAACGTCGTTTGACATGATACTTGATTTAGAGCTTACTTTGACAACACCCTAGGCTTTGCCGCGTAAACCGTAGAGTCTTCAAAAACTTGAGAATTCCTGATGATCGAAATTTTATCAAGCCTTCACAACACGTGTCGGGAAACCCAGATTTAGTGTGATCGGGAAAGATGATTTATGGGGCACCGGTCCGGTCCCCTCAAATAGATGTGCCCGAGCAGGGTCAACTAACATTGAATTGCACTGTTACAGCATCTGATGTATGTACAACAACCGTTCTGTACGATTCAATAGACATGTTGCTTCCTTATCCAGGCTTTGTGTGGACGGTTCCTCGGAATCCATCTCAGTATTTGCAGCCACCTTGGCCCCCCTTACATGGCAGCATAAATAGCCGCAGCGGTCCCACCGATTGCCTTCAAATGGTCCCAATTTTTGTCGGCCCCTTGGCTACAGGGATAACATCCCTTTAGGCTGAGAGATAACTGTATTACATGAGCTGGCCAAGGAGGGCCCGAAGGGATTATATTATGGTTCTCGAGAAGTAGAGGGGCCTCCGGTTCTCGTCATCTGCGTAGTCTCCATCCTTCGAAGATTCTCGGCGGTCCTACCAGGATTGTGAATAAGTGATACTGATTGTTGGGATTGGAGGTTTTGTTCAGACGTCCAGCCTGAAGATATATACATAGGTCGGAGACCGCTGGGTCAGCTATAAAATTCAAGATCAGCCTGAATCAAACGCAGCTCTTGTAGAAAAGGCACCTACAATGCCTCCATGAAATGGTCCATCAAGCCGTCGATCACTTCGTCCCTACTCTCTGTTATTGCCTCCAATGCAGCAAGTTTGCATTGCAGAGACATCGTAGGCGCATCGGCCATCGTCTTACGAAGGCTGATCATCACAGATTTCAGCCTCCCCAGGACATCCGCAGATCCCTTTCGCAGACTCTCGTTGGCCTCTCCTGCCTCAAACCACATGTGTTGCCAAGCTGCAACGCATTCCGTGTGAGAGAGGCACCCGTCGGGCCGCAGAATCGGCGGAGAAGCACGAAGAGTATCCCAAAGGTTCAGAAGCGAGTGATGTGCTGCGAGAAAACGCATGCGCCTCTCCGTGTTAACCTCCCGTGAGAAACGAGGCTGAATAATGGTCCAGCCATCACGCGAAATGCGTTCTTTACTGATAAGTTGCCGGTAATAACACACGCCCTGAAGCGTCCGCAACCCGTGTTTTTCTGCAATGACAATGACTGCCTCGGGCTCTGTATTATACCATAGGATCCGGGAAATCAGGTGTTGTGTGACGAGATCCTGTAATTGCCGGTGGTTACAGATCATGGCCACATCTAGTATCCGCGCGCAGACCTCTGGCGAGGAGGAATGCAGTAGCCCTAGGGGCTCCTGTGCCAGTTGGTATATACGCTCGATAACCCAAGTCTCGAACGAAGAAAAGCAATACTTGTTTGTTAGTTCAGCGACATTGAGCAAACGGTCGATCTGAGTTTCGACGAACAGTTCGTTCGGACTTGCAGAGAAAATTAGGGTAGAACGTAAAGATATGCGGGGACACCTACGGTGCATACAAGGCCCACAAAAGGTCACGAAATTGAGCGGCAGTGTCCGATAGTCTTATGGGAACCTCATCCGAGGTTCCATCAACGATTTTAAGTTGTGGGAGAGTAAACATATCACCAAAAGCTGAAGGCTCCCGAGCGAGTAGGACTTTGTGGACCTTTGTAAGAAGTAGTTTGTGAGGAAGCGATTTTTTTCCACCATAGGAAACGTACTTTAAAAATGGTATTTTCAACCTGGAAAACACAAAAGCCGGGATCAGATTCCTTATAATACTCAACGTCCCGGACGGTCCCTGCAATTGGTATTGGATGAGCTGCCTGCAAAGCAATCTTGAAGAGAGACGGGTTGTTGGCCTTCTTAGGCTTTGTCTGGAGTACAGATGTAGAATCAACGCCTCCCAGGATGCGTTTTGATCCTCGATAAAACAATGTCGTCAAGAGGCGCAACTTGCGTGCCGGGTTTAGAACGTAAAAATGAACCATTGATATCAAATTTCAGGCAGAGGATTTTGGGAAGCTGGGCAAGTGAGAAGTAGGGGACTTCGGGAAGTGCCCAAGAAGAATCTGGGGTAACGGTACTTACATGAAGGAAACATGAAGCATACACGTGTGTGCCAACAAATACGGGTCTCGTGTACTTATCTTTGATTCGTGCAGAGTTGAGGGGGTATTAAAGCCACATCCTGATGGGTGTGCAAATGTGGGGTTTGGGGGGACAAGTCTTTAATATTGGACTCGTTATCTTGCTTTCAACGCCGCCTCAAGTGATTTACTTCAGGTTCAATTTCAAATTGAATATCCGGTAGCTGTTAGTTTCGAAAGGTCTGAACAAACAAGAGCTTACCCAGGTCCGAACACTCTCGATGACCAAATGGGCATGTCGGCGAGTTCCCTGTTGGATGTTGAACGTTGAATGCTGGTCCAACGATAACAATCCGCTTAGAGATATCCAATGGATATAGCTACGCGCATGTAACCACTCATGGGGATTTTTCGGGGCATCCATACCATTTTAATCGGCGAGGCTCTCTCAAACGTTTTGGATCTGTGCCACCTGCCAGATTCGCTTGTAGACTTTCATGCCAGATATGTTGCAGAAATTCTCGAATAAGGCAATTTCACACGAGACCACTAGTTATACTGTGGACTAAGGCGTGGCATCGATGCATGCGGTTGTCGCGCCCACAGTCACTAACGTGCATCATGGTGTCTATCTGTCGTTATATTTGGAATGGCAGTGCCAAACTTGGAAGTCTTGGCTTTCGGGTAGTGCGGGGTCAATTACGTAAGCTAACCACCTTGTGGCAACGGTGACAAGGGAAAAAGATTGGAATTCAAGGTAACCAAGTTCTCGGTGTTCTTGGATTGAACTTCAGCTTCAATTGCCATTATTTAGCAAGACCGACTAGGCTTTTCATTCATTCATATTCCATTATATTCAGACCCGGTCATTTTTGGACCATCCGCAGGTTTGTACTAATCAGCTGTTGCCTCACAGCCTTGCCTGACTAACGCCAAGCAATATTCTCCTTTTATTATACCTATTTGACGCAGGCGGCGTTTTTCCCTTCACTATGATCCTCTACACTCGAATATTACCGCTGGTCGCCTTGATTTTCTTGTTCTGGTCGGGGTCTGTGGCTGGTGGATATCTATCTTTCACCACTGTTTCAATTTCTGAATTAACCAAACTATGCCATAGCTCACAGTGCTCCTGCAAGACCATTGAAGAGACTTGCTCATCCCTCAACGCTTTCCCTCGAAATTCTGCCTAGATCACTAGCACAGCAATCTGGTTCGGCTTCGCCATTCAGTAAACGACTGACACCGTCTCCTAACACTCTCCGCCATGATGATTCATTTCGACTGATGATATCTGCCTTCGACGAGACATTTCACCTGCACCTACGACCCAATCACAACCTTGTACACCCTGCAGCCCGTATAAACTACTATTCGACTAACCCCGACGGGTCATCATATGTAACCCATTCTAAGCCACTCCTACGTGAAACTGTCAAGGCTTACTGGGGCGAAGTTATCGCTCCAGATCATTCGCCCGCCCGTATGAGAGAAGATGCTGTAGGCGTTGTCCCAACTCCTCACCCGTCTGAACTTGGATGGGTTCGTATCATGGTTCATCATCAGGGCGACATGGAGATGGGTGTTGCGCCCGAGTTTGAAGGCGCATTTTCTGTCAACGGGGTGGTTCACCATATAATGACTAAGGACAATTATCTCCGCACCAAGAATGATATCGACCCTGATGTCTCACAACCGTTGGACGACGTTGACTCTTCTCTCGTAATTTGGCGGGAGTCTGATGTGATGAGTGCAGAGGAAGAACGCCGCGCTAGGAGGGGCGAATCTATTCTAGGCAGTTCAACTCCCATCGCTTTATCCTGTGGACACGATAGACTTGGATACAATACGGATCCTTTACAAAACCCTATTCTTCAGAAGCATGCACCCACTGAGTCTTGGTATAGCAAGTCATTGGGCCTTTTTAGCAACGATACAAGACTTCGTCGTGATGATGTCACCGGAAGCGGAGGGATGGGGACCAAGTAAGTGCACCACTATAAACCTCCATCGATCCCCTTGACTGTGATCCCGCAGCTTTATCAATAACATAGGTTCCTCTGATGGTTGTCCTAAAACTCAGAAAGTGGTAAGTCCATGATATCAATGTCAACAGATATATCCGAGACTCAGTTTGCGACCAGCTCTTTATGGGTGTTGCCGCAGATTGCTCCTATACGTCCAAGTATGGCTCCCAAGATAATGCTACGAAGCAAATCTTGACAGATTGGAATTCTGCCAGTTCTTTGTATAAGGTTTATATTCATTTATCTCGGTATGCATTGAAACATAATTGTGTCTGATATCTGCAACTAGTCGACGTTCAACGTAAGCCTTGGCATTGTTGAAATACAAGTGCAGAGCCCGACGTACGTATATCGTTTGGTGAATTCATCCAATGTTTAATACCTATAAAATAGGTGCCCAGCTACCACCGACCCATCTCGACCGTGGAATATTCCCTGTAGCGGCGCCGAACTTGATAAGCGTTTGTCATTATTTTCGCAGTGGAGGGGGGACAAGGGTGATGACGGTATTGGTTTATGGCACCTTATGAGTGGCTGTCCGACGGGTTCTGAGGTTGGTATCGCATGGCTTGCAACACTCTGCCAACAAGACGCAACTGGAAAAGATCCCGCAGTTACATCTGGCACTGCTGTCTCCACCGCAGGCCGCACAGAATGGCAAGTAGTTGCACATGAAATTGGACATAATTTCGGTGCTATTGTACGTAGCCTTTTAATTTATTATGCAGTACAAGCCCATCCTGACTTGGTATGTATTAATCACAGCATGACGTGAGTAATGTTTCTTTTAATTCAACTCATATTCTCATTCAACGGCTGTACAAGTGTGCCGATGGATGTACTTCATCAGACTCATGTTGCCCACTGTCTGGCACTGGAACATGCGACGCCAAAGCCCAGTTTATCATGAGCCCCGTGGCTCAGCCGGGTGAAAAGGTTTTTTCCCCGTGCAGCCTCGGAAATATTTGTCAGTCAAAACTTGTTCGACTATGCTATTTCTTACCCTGTTCATATCCAGGCTCGGTTATGACTGGTGTCTCAGGTGGAAAAACGAATACAAGTTGTTTGGTCGATCCAGATCCAGATCGTCAAACTATATCTCTCCAGATGTGTGGTAATGGAATTGTTGAAAAAGGCGAAGACTGCGATCCCGGAAAGGGCATGGAATCTCCCTGTTGTGATTCCAATACGTGCAAATTTATCAACAATGCTGTTTGTGACCCACAGAGCAGTCCTTGCTGCACCCAACAATGTTCTTTCGCACCCCCGACCCAAATATGTCGCCCATCAAGAGATGCAAAATGCGACACTCAGGAGATGTGTACTGGAAATTCGTCATCATGTCCAGCTGATACAGTAGCTCCCAATGGTACCTCGCGACTGTTACATATTTGGAACTGATTGCTCACGATATCTGTTATCTAGGGCAAAGCTGTGGGACTGGTGATCTGAAGTGCGCGAGTGGACAGTGTACATCTATAGCTCGTAAGTATTGCTCTCGGTCGTGTGAATTATGGTTTGACTGTTCCTCTCAGTGCAATGCCAGACGATTGGCGCATCGATGGGCCTTAAACAGGCGTGCCCTAACCGCAGCGACAACACCTGTCAAGTATCCTGTCAAGACCCTACAAGGAGCAATCAATGTGTCCTGTTGTCGTCTTTGCTTATAGATGGTTCATCCTGTGGTATGAATACAATTTATTTGGTTACCTCGATTTACGATATGCACAGGGTACGGCGGAACATGCGTGGGGGGTAAATGTCAATCAGCCGGCTTCTTAGATACAGCCAAGGTATTTCCATTCGATCTCCACTTCTATACCAACTTAACGTGTATTTTTAAACCAGGCGTGGTATACTCAGAATCTTCAGATTGCCATTCCTGTTACTGTTGTGGCCGGTCTCATTGCTCTTCTGATTCTATGGGCGATAGCAAGAAGTCAGCTTCTTTTTCCCTCTACAAGACTTCTTCTGACCATCCTCTCAAGGTATCGCACGGTGCTGTGCCGGCGGCGATCGCAAGCGAGCTGTTTCAATGGCTGCTGATCCAAATCTTGCCAGGGTGCCACACGAGAGGCTGGAGAGTATCGATAGAAACAGCGGATATCCTGTGGCCGGAGGATTCCGACCTCCACCAGGAACTCCCTCGTTTTTACAACCGGCGAAGTTGGTGTTTACCCAGCTCATTGTATTTTTAGACCAACTGACAATCATTCCTCCTATAGCCCGTCCTATGCCCGGGTGCCAGCCGCTTACTCCGACCGCCAACCACAGCCACAGCAGCAATATCAACATCGTTCTGATAGAAGCCGGGACATGGGATACCCCAGTCATCAATGGGTGGATGAGAGCCTTTATAATGGCCCTCCTGGAGGGAGATAAATTTAACTTCCCTCGGACTTTAGTAGGAATAATCAGTTCCTTGTGTTTTCCGCATTTGACCTTACACTCGCTCTTCGTTGATCACTTAATGCGTATCCTGGACTAACTCGTTCCTGATCTTATCATTTGCGTTAACACATATTTATTAAACCAGATGTGATCATAACTACTAACGAAAGGAAGCTAGCATTTTCACTTTATCCAGTACGTATATCAGTAGATGTAACTATTCTATGCCAGGTGCAGTGTGTTGTAAACGCTTGTAACCGTCAGGACCCCGCCATCCAGATCGATGAATCAAAGGGCTTAGCAACTTTACGTGTGTATTGTACATCTATTGGTCAATCATTCTTGGTCAATTTGTATTCGATCGATTGAATACTATGTCGAAGGCTGACGAAGGTTTTCCCATGAACTCCGTCATCCAAAGAAGTGCAAGGTAGCTGTATAGATCATGAGGTCTCAGCATGCCGCGGCAGCGTGTAAGCAATTAGTGGCCTAAACCTTCTGGTGTCGAGCGGAGAGAAGCAACATACCTCCAACCTTTGAGCAAGATGCTCTCGACATGTTCATATTAACAGACCATTTATGGACAACGATAATCATAGAATTACACCAGTGGACGAGGCTAGTGCCGCTGTCAATAAAATCCCATGCTTTACATGCTGTAACATCATTAAGACACGCGATGACGTTGCCAATAGATAACGAAATCGGGGGGTGTATCTCTTAATGAAATCACCCGTGGGCAGTAGTTTGTGGGGATTAAAAATAGACTTTGGGGGTATGCCAGGGCACGCCAAGTCGTTGTGAGTGTCAACATGTCAAAGGTGTGACTTGAGGATTGGAAGTGTTGAAATTGCCGCGTGACACGTTGACAAAAAAGGCCGTGGTAAGGTTGTGTAAATCGTCGTGTGATCGGTGGAAGATTACAAGGTACTGAATTCCCATGGGTCAATGCTTCGATCCTGTTCATTAGCAGAAACTAACGCATGGCGGTGGCGTGGCTGGCCGATTCTTGTTTTTTCACCCTAAAGCAGCACGAGTCACAATAGGTAGATATCTCCATCTTACCATGCATTCTGATCGGAGAGAACCAGGGTGGTGGGTTGGAAGGGTTGAAAATCCTGAAGGTGCTGTAAAATTAAAGTGACTAGAACAATGATCTGGGCACGGAACAAGTTGGCAAAGTAGACGACTGCTGTATATTTTTGAGACTCCCTCGCCATGACCCGTGGACGTTAAATCCGCAGCGGGCTTACATATCGCCAATACAGCATATCTGTCTTTGATGATTGCATCAGAGTCTCTAGGCAATGAAACAGAGCAATGAGATAGGTACGACAGGTAGTAGGTACGACATCACGGTTGGTTCGAGCGCTGTCATGCATCAGTTTTCGGTCTTTTCTCTAGTATGCCATCAACAATGCCAAAATTCATGGCTTCTTGAGCTGATCATCTAGTGAGATTTCGCTTGGAACAAAGAGAAGAAACACAACCAACCTGTCATGTAATAGTCACGTTCTAATGCTTGTTCTGGATGGGGGTGAGATTAGACCGAACTATGTGGTTACACTGGTATTTGTGACGTACCAAAACGGGCCAACCCCTCGGCTTCGCTTTCTCCATTTTTTGCACAATGCTTTTGGTAGATGGCAGTCAACAACTGTCTCACTCTTAGGATCTCCTTCGCGTGGATTGCAATATCCGAAGCTTGCCCTGAAGCTCCTCCGGAAGGCTCTGGACGGCGATCAATATTGAAAGGAGAGAGAACGGTATTTTTCTTACGATGGATCATAATACTGGCGTTTGGGAGGCAGTGTCTCTTCCCCTTTTCACCAGCCGCGAGTAAAAGGGAGCCCATCGAAGCAGCGAGCCCTAGACTGTAAGTATGAATAGGGGACGAAACATACTTAGAAAAATAGGCCCAGTTAGCGCAGTGATGAGTTTGTCTAAAAGCTGTTTAACCTGCATCTAAATAATTCAAAATGGGCGGCAGGAGGAGATAGCCATTCAGGTGCTTACTGTGTCGTAAATAGCCAAACCAGCCGTAACACTTCCACCGGGAGAATTGATATATAAGTGAATAGGCTTCGACGTCTCCTCGGCTTCCAGAAAAAGGAGCTGAGCAACAATCAAGGTTGAATCAGTGTCGCGTATCTATGAGGGATATAAGTCAGACTGCCACAATACCATACTCAAGGTAGACACTTACTGGTCCGTGGAGCATGATGACGCGTTCTCGAAGAAGGCGAGAGAATATGTCATACGAGCGTTCCCCCCTGCCCTATTATTCTGTAATTTAAGACCGACTCAATACGCGGCGTAACCACATACCGTTTGCTCAATCACAATGGGAACGAGGTTCGCCGATGGCGGAGTGGTCCATTTTTCCTGTATATCGCGGATCGATTGGCCTGCAAGAGGATGGAAGCGACGCTCTTGTATGTTCACTATAGATCTTCGTATTGGAGGCCCAACGAAACGAAAGATAGAAGCCATTTTATAGGATGAGTTAGGTTGAGATACGCGGAAAAACACGGTCCGCGTGACAAGTGTCAACGCGTCAACAAGGCCAACTTTTGTGTGCTTTCAAACACTGTCACTAGACTAAGGCACTGTCAAGCGTGTCCTTTCTCACTGGGACAGGCTGGTCATCCTCTTACACTCAGCAGTTGAGGACCTCGGTAATATGGCGTTTAACTCCAGAGGAAAGGAAGCTCCCATGGACTACCAATGGACTAATCGTGCTGATACGAAACCTGCTTGGGCAACGACTGACGACCCGAGTACTCCTCGAAAGCGTCTGTACGGCTTTTCGTCTCGTATTCGTATCTGATGAATTCTACAGGGTCGCATGGTGATCTCAATTCGACCACACCAACCCTCCTGGGCACCCCCCATACGCCGATGTTTGGGTCTAACCTGAATGTACCCTTCATCTTCAATCAGAGCGCAACCCCTAGCACGCCGCATCAACACCCATGGGCACCTCCCCCATCGTTTTCTCCCGAAAAAGCCTTTCCAAAAACCACTATCCAAGAAGAACCCAACGATGTGGATATGTCGGATATCAGTCCTCTCAAAGCAGAAGATAGAAAGGTCGACAGTGGAAGGACGATGGCTTCTGGAGCGCTAAGAAGAGTCTTTAAATCGAGACAAAAGTCTCGTGATGATCGAGTGGCTAGAGGACAACGACAAGGAGAAAATGACCATCCAGACTATTCCGACAGTGAAGACGAAGCAGATGGATCCATGGCCATGACGCAAAATACGTCGAATCATTACACCCTGAATATGCCTGCCCCACCACCGCCTCAATCTGACTTACCATATGTTTTATTGGGGTTGGTTTATTTTTGCTTTCTTAAATATTTGTCTGACGCACTACAGCTATCTTCAATTTGTGTTCAATCTATCACTCATCCTCCTATTCTTATACGTTGTCGTCCAATTTATCCTCACGGTGCAACGTGATGTTGAGCAACGCATCTCTGAATACTCTATGGGTGCGTGACTACCGAGTCACAAGTATCTCAGATGCATATTGATTTTTATCATAGATATCGTACAAGAGATTGCTATATGTGCATTACAGTTCAAAACTAACCTTTGCTCTACAAACTCAATTCCAGCAATGGCCCAGCAATGTGGCAACTGGGAGACTTGCATGAATCGTGATCCAGCTATTGTAGGCCGCGCAAAAGTCGGTGCCGAACTGATCGCAGAGGTGGTGAATGGCTTCGTAGAGCCGATCAGTTGGAAAGCTTTGGTAAAATTTCTGAGCTACAAAACGACTATGCTTTTATTGACCACATGGGCTCCTGTTTTTCTTTTACAAGGCATTCACATTGACTTCTTTGTCATTCCTGACAGTCTTCATCAACTCGCTTCTTTCTCTTTACCGTACAAGACACCATCCTATCCCCGCAGCCGCAGCTCAAACACACCAACATCAATCGTTTCCCACCGCCACTCCGTATGTCCCGCATCAATTCGGTGGTTACCTTTCTCCAGCGCCAACGCCTAGTTGGGGGCGTTCCCGTAACAGGATAGTGGACGAAGACTTTCAAACCCCAACAAGAAGGCGACGATTAGAAGGAGGGGGGGCTATCAAAATAAAATAGCAACATCAGGTCTCGGATCTTTTCATGGAACCTAAGTTTACTTATATTCACATTGCATGTGGGCATTTTATCCATATACCTATGTCATAATTAAGGATCTTCTGATTTCACATGAATATACAGTGTCATACCACAGTCTAGGTGAGCCTTCCTGTTCCAACATGTTGCCGTCATCGATTAAAGTTATAGAATACAGGAACCAAACCGCTCCAAGCCCACTATTTGGGGTAACTCTTACCTTAGTAATTCATGACAGAGAACCTCAGTGCTCCGAATCGAATTAAGCATCGAACGGACGCCCGTTGTCCTCAATTCCACCATCTGTTGATTGCAATTATCCGGTTGACTCCGGGAAGACATATCATTGGTGTTTCTGAGTTGCGTGACTTTTTGTGTGCCTCATGAAGGGTCTCAATCATCTGGATGAAAACAGTCACCCTATGAACCAGGTGATTGGCTAGATATGCTCACCATTCAGTTTATGGTTTCTATTGTCACGAGTTTGTCATTGGTAGCAAGTGCCGCATCATAAATGCCCTCTGCCCGTTGCCGGTCGCCGACTTCGCTCAACAGGGAAGCCAGGGACAGGTTTGGTACGAGTTCTATTTGTGGATGACTTAACAGTTTACCTAGGAGACTCGACCCTTTTTACCGTTTCGCAGTTTATGCGAGCTCTCATCGTGGCAATAGATCTTCTTTTGGGTATGTTGTCACACCCAGAAGGGTTAAAGTAATCCACACCATTCCCACCTCCGACCTCACGCAAATATCACGTCTATTCTCGAAGTCTTTCCTCCGACTTCCTCTTTCCCTTGTGGATAGGCGTTAAACCTAAAGACCACATTCCTTAAATATCAACCCTGCTTCGGTAAAAGCCTCAATACACTCACGGGGGCCGGTTTATGTCATTATACGTGCTTTTATCCTGTAACGTTGATTCTTGAACACTGAGTAGATGCCCCTTCTTTAAGGGGTTTTTTTACTTTTGCAAACCTGACATGGAACACTCAATCAATTTAAATCCGAGTCATCCCCTATTTATAACATCCAAATCTACAAGTCGAATCTCCCCAAGCCAAAAGATAGAGATGGCACCCACAATATGATGATCCCTTGAGAGATCGTAAAATCCGGTGTTATTTACCACCACCCGCTGAAGCCAAGGCCGCCTTTTCCTCTTCTTTTTTCTGATCGAGCGCATATCGATCAAGTTGCCATTCCACATTATATAAAGATAGTCTGTACCTTTTGTTTCGCCCTTAGTATCTCAGCATCTCTGATTAAGAAGTGATAAATACCAGACCAATATCAGGATCGATAAAAAGGGGATACTAACGCTTCCTTTCTTTTTGCCAAGTTTGTTGCACTCTCCTTAGGTTTGCCCTTTGCGGCTGCTGCCTTCTTCTGAGCCTTTTGACGATCCTGTTCTCGCTGATTTCCTCCTATATAACAGCAGATGGACATTTTTCAGTGGATTGGAAAAGGTCTACAAGGCAGTGCCTAAATAGGGAATGGACTACGTACTTGTCATAGTCGCTGTATAGATTGTATTCGTAGAATCGTAGGGGCCACGTTGTCGTGAGGCGCGACGTGAGCAATGTAAGGCAGTTTAAATCGGAGATCTTCTGGGTCTGAAAACGCACGTGGGGGAGGATACTCGGATATTCGTATAAACACCTTAGTTTCCATTTATCCTAAGCCTGGGGCCAGTCACGAGTGCTTAGTCTTGCAGGGAAATATTTTCCTAACCCTATTCTGTCCACCAGAAGCTTGTCTTGGAGGCATTGCACCCGATCGCCCGTTAGCCATAATTAGTAGGATAAATCCGGAATATCGGTGGAAACCGTAATCTGTAGTTCTGATCGGTCCATCAATATGGAGCCAAGCAAGCATACCCTGAATCGAGATTTCCTTTCGTTTTGCTCTTGACCGTTCAATGATCCATTAAAGGAATGTGACATGTTGGGTGGCAGTGAGCGCAGTTACACCGAAGGCGTGTCACAGGTCAGGGTTGACTGTATTTGAACGTATCACGAATCACGATGCAGTCATCTCTGTTCACTCGCCGTCAGGGTCTGCGGTCTATACTACTTCCGGGCTTGGAAAGAATACATACTTAACCTCACAAACTCCTTTAGGCCAAGCTCGCAAGGTTCGCGTGAGGATTACCAGTACCTTTCGGTCCTGCAAACCCTGTCGGACCGGGGATCCACGCATCTGTACATGTTCGGAATCATTTCACGAACTCCCGTCCTCGTGTCCATTGCTGTTCAACATCACACCAACCATCTTTGGCGATGCCGCGGGCAGCGGCAAATGTTAAACTTAGACGTTACGGATCTATCATGACAGATATTCAACGTGATAGCAATATTGAACTGACGAGTTCACCTCACAACACATCATATAACAGCATGATGTTTTCAAAGCCATATGGCCACAGGATGGATAGATGAAGATCAGGAACAGGGATGTGATTATACCGCCTCTGCCATATTGGCGTGAAATTGGAGGGAAATTGGAGGTTGAAAGACTACGAATGCTGTTCCGCTGGTTTCCGTCGACCCTATTAATCATCGACCGCCTGGGTGGGGTGTTGGGTGTGTGTAGGCCACCAACAATTGATGGCAAAATTGGAAAGAGAGGACAGTTGTCAATACAGATGTCGCGCGGAGCGGAGGCTAAGAGAGATGATTTTGAAATCATGGTAAAGGATGAAGGCCGTCGTGAAATTGACGTTCTCGCTAAGGGCAGGAAAGGTCTTGGCAAACGACCGCTCGACGGTGCCGATCGAAAACGGTTAGGATGTTATGTTATTGGTATCAGGGAACCGGATCGTAGATTTGATTGAAGCTGATAAGATTGTCTTTGATCAATAAAATTGGCGGGGTGCCTGGAATAAGAAGAAGGGGTGCTTACATGGGCAATTGAATTTATAGCCGGGGTCTAGATCCTATCTGCGACTTCCCCAGAACCCGGGGCAACGGAAAGAGACATCACATCCGAGATTGGGCATCGGGGGTCGTTAAAAACAGGCCGTTGCGACGTGTCCTGGAACGGCAATCTGCGCGGACATCACAAGGAGATCATATGCAGAAAGTCTTCGCGACCTCCACAAGCAGCTTCGAAAGTCAAAGGCGGTCGGTAGCCGATTTAGAGAATCGAAGGGATTATTTACTCGCTATTACCGCGCCGGGGGTTCTTCTGATTGGGATCGTGCGGCAGGTAGTTGTGGCGTGGAAGGCTGGGAAGGCTGCGTGTAAACCATTTAAACATTATGCTATGAATGTGCTGGAACAGGCAGGGGAGTTTCCTGACAACGGGGCGGATGGATCTCGATGAAGGAAGGTTACCGATTACGAGCGGAAACAAACTAATTCGGCAAAACAAAGGCACGCGGCTGTTTCGATACAAAGATGACATTCAAATGACATCTTAAACTTCCCTGCAACGCGAGATGGAATCTCTTTCTTCCAGCTTGATCGCCATGATCGTGCGAGGGGAGCCGGTTACTGGGCCCTGATCTCTTTTCCCGTCTATTATATATATCACCACACCGCTTAATTTGATGACTCCTTTTGCCCCTTCTCCCCCACTTCTGTCCTCACCTTGAACAACAACCTCGACGCCGTCGACATCCCCCATGTCGATTCGTCACCTCACTCGACAGCCAGAGCGCGACCGTCCCCACGACTCCGCCTCCACCGCCGTCCACCCACACACCCACAATTTGATTTCTCATCCATCCCACCAGCCTCACCCCCCGCATTTGAATGGTGGCTCTGCAATCCCTTCTACTCCGAACGCAATTTCGAATGGCACCAATACCTTGGTCTCTCCCGCAGCTGCCACGGCTGTCCCAAATGGAGTTGCGCCAGTACCCCCAATCATCCACAAACTCAACGTTGCAAATGAGCAGACGTGGCTCTTGATAGGTAAGTCCCCGACATTTCCAATAATGCTGTGTACTTAGTGCTTTTTTAGGGCGGGTTGCCGAGCAAATGGGAGATTTGGAACATGCCCTTTCCGCATATGAAAATGCTTTGCGGCACAATCCGATGTCCCTATCTGGTCTTACCCAAGTGGCAGGCATCGCTCGGATCAAGGAGAATTATCCCAAGGTAAGAACCTCCACAGCTTCTCGAACCCTGTCCAATCAGCCGCTTGTCGGTCTGATGCCGAGCTGTCCCGCGGATAAACTCGGACCGCCGATAAATTTGCTGCTTGGTCTTGTTTGGCCAATCTTATC
>CEMJ01393819.1:4691-22731 GCA_900068955.1 Clitocybe nebularis | reverse complement strand
TTAAGCGTGCCGAAGAGGGCATTTGTTGAAGAGAAAATATATTGAGAGTCATCTGCCGTGCGGGGTGGGGAGGAAGGCATGAGAAAGCGGCATGTGCGGAGAGGAGCCAAGGATAAGATGGTGGGCAGTGAAGGGGCAAGCCGCGGCAGCCACGGGCGATTGGTGTTTGCGAAACATCCGTAGCCATTGGCCGGGGGAGCCGATTTTGCAAAGGAGAATGCTTGTATTTGAGGGGGTGATAGCGGCCGAAATCCGGTGTGTTGTGAGGGGCGGCAACAGGACTGGACGATGCACATGGGCATTCTCGGCGGGGCGTAACAGGCGAGCCCTGCCGAAGGCGACGTGGACACGGAACACCAAATAAATAAATAAATACCTGCAATACGTAATCGAGGGTCGTGACTGCTTTGTCATGAGTCATCAGTGAGACCCAGTTAGACTACTGGTCGTCGTTTATCTCCTCGTCCTCGACCATCAATTTCAAACTTTTGCCTTCCCCGCCCTCGTCCGGGCTCGCTCTTTAATCCCTCCTGCTCAATCACCTCCCCACCGTTTTCCTTCTCTGTTTACCCCTCCCATCCTATTCCCCCCTCCTTTAGCCCCACAAATGGAACCTTTTGTTGATGCAACTCCTCTCTGGGACCTTTCCCATGCCTCCTCCTTCTCTCAGCTCGCAGATGACGACTTTCTAGCTCTACTCCAGAAGCAATTTCCAACTGGAAATGCTGGTACCAACTTCAACACAACCTACACGGACGGAATTAACCCTCAGAATATTTCCCGCTATTCCTTGCCCAGCATCACCCCACCCTCTGAGGATAGCAGCCCTAGTCCTCCCAATATGAATGGCGACGCGAGCAACAATGATGAAAGCGGCGATCCTGCTCTCAAGCGCAAGGCCAGTGATGAGGACTTTGAAGAAGGCCCTAGCCAAAAAAGTCAACACACTTGTGAGCCTCTCCGAGATCCGGTTACTCAGGTTTATTGACATTTTCCCCCCAGCCAACAACAAAAAGTCGACCTCTTCATCTCGACGAAAGTCCACCGGCATGTCGGGCCCCGTAAGTTTTTTTAGTCAGTCGATTTGGGGCTAGTAATGACGTAACCCAGCCTAAGGATGAAACACGTTTAATGAAACGCAAGGAGCAGAATCGTGCTGCTCAGCGCGCTTTTCGGGAACGAAAAGAAAAACATGTCAAAGATGTAGGTTAAACAACTACCAAGAATAGTACCGATCCTAATACAGGGCTTATTTTAGCTGGAAGACAAGGTAGCAGCACTAGAAGCCAAGAACGAGCAAGCGGTATCAGAGAATGAGAATCTGCGCGACCTTCTTTCACGCCTTCAGAGCGAAAACCTCTCCCTGAAACAATCATCGTTTACTTTTTCGGTACCTAAAACAGCGGGTAGCAGTACATCGGAGAATGCACAAGCATCAACTTCTTTTGCCTCCCAATCGCCGGCCTTTTCCTCATCATCTCGTACCACTGTGTCTTCTCCCGTTTCTACACGTGCTTCGCCCAAGATTGCAAATCCGCTTGAATGGAGTTCCCTGACATCATTTGACCCTGCCATGCTTAATCTCCTTGACGATAGCCCACAAACAACAGCAACAGACGGCGCAATGCAAATGGACTTTGGGTTTGGTGGTGGTAACGTTGGTCTCACAGCGAATACGCCGTACACCACCATCGCTAGTAATCCTATGTTTATGTCATTTGCATCAACTTTCGATCCTACGCCTCCTCCCAATACCAGTGATTCCAATAATGCGTTCCACTTCGACATGAACGGTTTACAACCATGGCCAACTTCAAACCATTCCCAAGACGGATCATCACTTGATGATCTTCTTGCCGGGTACATGGCTCGTGGTCCTCTTGAATACCCGTACATCTCTTCAAATGCCTCGGAAAGCCCAGTAGCACACCATAGCAATGCCAATCACATTAATACCAAAGCCTTGACGCAATCTCCCGCATTCTCGTCCTCGTCTTCTCCCTCTTCTATAATCTCTGATCCCTTATTCGACACACCAAGAGACGGCTCTACGTCCGACTCTGACATCGGTCATGAGGGTCATAACGAGTCGGAATGTCCGAAGACCAAGGCAGACTTGGTAAAGCGGATCGAATCATCCGGTCCTTCACCCTTTGTATCTCCTAATACTCTGCGGAAGAGTTCCGACGATATTCTTGGTACCATGATCATGTGTGAAGGCACATCATTCCCCAAGACGCAGCAGAGCGACCAGAACATCGAGGTTCTGAGCGCCTGGCGAAGTATCACATCAAACCCTCGATTCAAGGTACGCTCTTTTCGGATCCGTCCCTGGGGGAGAGATAATAACTCGAATTATTAGGATGTTGACATAAATGAACTATGTACCGAGTTTACTAACAAGGCAAAGTGCGACGGGACAAAAGTCGTACTGGAGCCACAAGGCGTCAACTGTATACTGAAAAATCTATCGAACCCCAAGAAATAATTGGATATGTGCACGACCAGTTCGCTCTCACCTCCCCCCCATCCTGCATCGTCGTCGTCTATTCTGATTAATCGTGCCGGATTCATGGACCTACCCCCAAGGGTTGTTGGATATTAGAGGGTGTGTTTTTCATGGTCTGTGCTACATCCTATGTTATTTTTTTCTTCCCCGTATCTCAATATCTCTGTATCACTTTACAAACTGCCACCTCTTTGGTGCCCGACTGATTACATGTAGGGGACATGGGACGATAGGGCTCGCCGAGCAGGACCGAGCGGAGGGCCCGCTCGCTCGCCCCACCTTCCTACTCCTCGAACTGTACGGATACTTGCATTTCATTGCTGGCGCTTATCTCTCTTATACTTGGCTGAACGGATGTAGTGTTGTATTTGTGCCTAACTATCGTATATACTATCGCCCTACTATACAGTCTGGCTTCACCAAATGAAATCACCATGCCTCACACCAGGAATGACTTGAAAACAATTGCGATCACTTTAGGCGTGTAGACGACGAATAAGCCCATGATTATTTGTAAACTATTACATAGAAAATACAAGTCGAAATGCTACATGTCATAAGTAAATAAAGAAAGCGACGGGAACCTCAAAACCAAAACACAGCAAAAGATCAATCACTCATCGTCGCTCGGGGTCAAATAGTCTTCTTCATCGCTAATCACCTGCTTCCGACCTGCACTTCGACTTCTAGCTGGCGGGGGAGGTCGTTCATCTTCGTCCATAGGCGTCAGTGCCGAGTCGTATGAGCCTGAGGCGGAACCAGCGCCAGCAGGAGGTGCACCCGGTAGACCTGATCCGACGATTACCCGCTCAAACGTCGCGTTGAAGACTTTCTCCATCTCTTCAGCATCAATGTACACCCAAGATCCCTCTTGATTATATGTCCGTGCGTTATTGAACATGAGCCTCCAGTCATCGCGGTATGCTTGGACAGTCTTGTAGTAACCACTGCCAGCACGTTTTCGGAGATGGGATAAGGCAATTGGTTGCGTGATGAGTTGGTAGTAGTCCGGATAATCCTGCAGTGTTTGTAAGTACGGGCAAGATCGCTCGTGACGAAAGAGACTCACCCGCTTGTCTGGCAGCTCCCGGAAGAGGTCGCATCGTTTCCGGCCGGTGCTGTCCTCGCACGCCAATACAGCGCGGTGACACTCTGCGAATGCCTTCTTCATTTGTTCGCGTACATTTGCAGGGACGTCACCGTTATTGGGTTTTGTTTTGCGCCGCTTCTGCTATCCAAAGAGCGTAAGTATTACGGAAGAAAGAAGAAACAAAGGTTGTACTGACATGTTCGTGCTCATCATCGTCATCATCATTGATAGAAGGCGTTACAGACATCGACTTGATACCACGCTTCCTCTTCGAGCCAGCGTTGCCTTCATATTCAGGTGCCTTGCCTTTGCCCTTCTTTCCCTTTCGTCCGCGAGTCTCAGCATCGGAGGCAGGAGTACCACGGCCAGACGCCTCGGCATCTTTGATAAGTTTATTGGTAGCACGTCTGTCTTTTCTATCCCTCGTTCGCTCGGTAAGCTCCTGAAGATCTTCTCCATCTTCCAACGCCTACAGGGGGGATAAATCAATCTGACGAAGAAAGGGCATCCAAATAAACATACAAGAGCCCATGCTTCATCGCTGAGGCCATCATTATAGCTAACCACATTTCTCCTACGTTGGCCGCGTCCTTCGGCAGCCTCATCGATTTCTTTGACTTCAAAGGGTTCATCATTCTGATAACACTCTGGAAGTTCTTCGAGTTGCATAAGTGGCTGAGGAGGTTTCCCACGATTTCCGTGATTGCGCCAATTTTCAATTGTTTCGCGCTCCCTTTTGATATCCATGTCTCGGAAAATATGGCCCTCTGCGTCGCTGCGGGCAATTAGTTCGTTGAGTTCGTCATCATTCATGTCCCCAGCCTCCTCGTTCTCTTCTTCTTGGTCGGCTTCAAGGATAGATCGCTATAGAAACACGTGAGATAATAAACCTCAGAAGATGATGGACTACTCACAAGGAACTCCTCTTGCTCCTCTTGGGTAGATTTATTATCGAATCGGCCGGCTTGAATAACCTTGTCGTCGATGTCAAGCTTATATCTTGCCCGCTGATACATGGCTTCTTCGACACTCTTCTCCGTGATGAATCGTAGAATAAGGACAGCCTTGGTCTGACCGATGCGATGGGCACGATCTTGAGCTTGCAAATCAGCATGAGGATTCCTGAAATGATGATTAGCCAGCTGGCTAGGGCGTTTGGAGTAAGTCAGCTCACCAATCACTGTCGAAACTATCGCATAGGAAAATATGATTAACATTTCATGATTAGTTGAAGGTGAATAAAAACACTCACATAATGACGGTATCTGCTGTCTGCAAGTTCAAACCCAAACCACCAGCTCTCGTAGATAGGATAAACACTTTGAATTCTGAATCTCTGGCATTGAAAAGCTGAACAAACGAAGCACGCTCTTCTGTCTTTGTTCCACCGTCCAAACGAAGATACGCCCATCCCATCATCTTCATGAAATCCTCCATGATATCCATGACTTTCGTCATTTGGAAGAAGATGAGAACCTTAAAGTAAACGGTGAGACGTAGTGTTGGTATGTCAGGGAGATACACGTACTCTGTGTCCTGTGGCAAAGAATTTTGGAAGTATACGATTTAGCAGTTCTAGCTTCCCCGATGTTCTCACAATCTTCTCATCGATAAATCCACTTGGACTGATCTTGTCCTCGACACTCTCGAATAAGAATGGGTGCTGGCAGATTTTACGCAGTTGCATGAGTTCATTGCTGAGACCTTTGACACCTCCAGTTTTCCTGCCACGCAGTGTAAAAAAGATACCATTCGGAGGAAGAGAACACATACCCTTTAGAGTCCTTTCCATCTGCGATCATCTTGTGCTTCTTCATTTGCTTGTACAGTTGACTCTGCAGGGCGCTCATCCTGACTTTGATGACTTTCTCAACCTTGTCAGGTAGCTCGCTCTCGACATCTTTTTTCAGCCTCCTCAACAAGAAAGGCCTCAACACTTTATGCAAACGGCGAATGATAAGCAAGGCCTCTTCTTCGTTCAATTCGATCTTGTCCCCTGTACCAGAATTTGCAAAAGGGGTGTTGAACCATTCGTCGAATGATTTCACGGAGTTGAAAATCTTGGGGAGAACGAAATTGAGCAAGGCCCACAGTTCGGGTAGATTATTCTGGAGCGGAGTTCCAGTAAGAATAAGACGGTAGCGGGAGTGGTAATATGTCGTAAGAGTTTGGGCAAGTTTACTTTGAGTATTCTTCATACGATGGCCCTCGTCTGCATTGACAGGTCAGGCCAAAGAGATACCAAGGTGCACAGATTGTACAATACATACCGATGATCATGTGAACCCATTTTGTCTTGCTCAAATGAGGACGATCCTTGATGATGTACTCGTATGTTGTCAGCAGAACTTGATATTTATTGAACCTCATGTCATTCTGCAGAGCCCTACGCTGAGCCGGATTGCCTTTGTATGACACCATTTTGACACCAGGAGCCCATTTAGCGAACTCTCCCGACCAATTCGTCATGGTGGATAGAGGAACAATGACGAGATAAGGCCCAGCCTGTCCTTTTGATTCGATAAGGAATGTTATCAGTGAAATCGTCTGGATTGTCTTTCCGAGACCCTACATCCATAATATCAATAATTAATAAAGAGACAATAGTTCTGAATATCCAACTTACCATCTCGTCCGCCAAGATTCCATTAAGCCTGTTATTATATAAGCTAACCATCCACTGCAACCCCTTGATCTGATACTCTTTCAAGGTTCCACCTTTCAAAATGCCCGGTTGACGTGTGATCTTCTCCGATATCCTATGGGCCACAGCGTAATAATCGATCTTAGTCTTATCTTCGTTGACATCATCGGCAGCAATCTGAGCTCCAAACGTTGCCTCCGTTGCAGGACCATCCTCTTGCTCAAAGGTAATCTCTCTGGCAGGTCCACTTTCGTTCTGCTGCGCAACTACAGCCTGCGCGAGGGAATCCAAGTAGGCGTCAGTCTGACGGAGCAGATGTGTGATTCTTGTATCCTTGGCTGTGTCGATGAGCTTCATGTATGCCTCTTCATCATCTGCCTTAAGTGCCTTCAAACGTTCCTTTGAGATCCTCTCAATGCGCTTCTGTTCTTCCTTCTCCGTATGCGCGTGGTAATTGAGTACCGCGCGCCCAAGCCTCAACACCCTGTCTTGCGCCCCGCGATTGACATTGATAACCTCAAGACCATGGTGACATATAACACCGAGCTGTTCAACATGTTTGTGCTTAGCGCGGCGTTCACGGTCCACTCGTTGTTTGCGCTCGGCTTGCTCTGTCATCCGCGCATCACGGAGGGTGGGTTTTCGTGTTCGACGGAAGTCTAGGCGGTTAAGAGGAAGCATAGAGCCATGGTTGAGGCGCTCCGCCACCAATGCACGCATAGATCGTTGCTTGTCGAGGACTCGGAGAGACTTCAGCTCGATCATGGCACGGAGTTTTCCGTGGGCCGTTGGGCTGGGATGAATGAGAGAACTAAAGTGATTGATATTGGGGTCTTGTCGTTGGAGGGGAGTGGTGGTATCGTTGTCTTTCTCGTCTTTCATGCTATCATCTGGGTCAAGACTGTTATCGAAACTTCCATCGCCCATTGTGGATGGAAGCGCTTCAAGCTCCCGTATTCGTTGCTGGATGCGTGCTTCAATGAAACGATCACGTTCGTTGAGAATTTGGTGAGCGTCGAGACCTGCAGGCATGATAGTGGGTATAATGAGACGTTGTAGACGGGTTGCGAAATGAGCTGGGTCAGTTTCTGGACTCCGTTTGAGATATGTGAAGGGATGGCGATATGCATTGTAGGGGTATATTCCAGAGGTTACATTGTCCTCCAGGAAAGGGCCTTTAGGGAGGTCCGCAAGGTTGTAGGGCACTGTCTCGATATCCTCCTCTGCCTTGATAGGTTCTTCAGGAACAGCAGTGTTAACGGGGGTGGCAGGACCCGCTTTTGCTACCTTTACTGCAGCATCAACCACTCTGGAAGTGACATCCGGCCCCTGGAGTAGTTTTTCGAGATCTGGTATTGCATTGTTGGGAACACGAATCGCCTGTTGAATGTTTTCAGGTACCGGAAGACCACGAGTAATAAGCTTGAAGGCATGGATCTGTGCACGCAAAGCTCCGATCTGTTCACTCGTGAATGAAACGGGGGTTTGAGAAGCAGGAAATGTTGGGTTCGGAACAGGGCCTGATGTGATAGAGGACGGCGAGCCATTCGTGAGTGTCGGTGCATGGCCATTTGTCATGGGCTGCTGATGTTGCTGTTGTTGGGCCATATTGGAAGATTGACCTTGACCCCGGCCTTGCACTGAACCATTAATACGAGGGTAGAATGGTCGTATGCATAAGGGATAAGCTTACTCTGACCAACAGCTTGTATGTATTTGAGGAGCTGGTCAAGCTCGGTTGGGGATTTTTGTTCATGGGGATTCTTGCGCAAATGGTTTACACGCTTTGATAAGGATTAAATTTTGATGATAAATAGAAGACAAACGAATGCCACTATACCAAGATCAATTGCTGTAAATCGGGCATGCCTGGCGGCCTGGACTGGGGTTGATGTTGTTGAAGATTCTGTGGTAATGAGTTTGCCATAATTGGTGCTGACATTTCTGGGGCGGTAGTGGGCGGTAGTGAGGGACAGTTTCGACTTTGAAATTAGTCGCGTCCACTCGCGCGCGCACTGGACCACAATACACAAAAAAGTCACAAATCCGCCGCGTGATGAATGTGGAAAAGACGAGGCGCAGCGTCACACCTGGTGTCACGCTCTGATTGTCACCTAGTCACAATGACTCCGTGTGAATAATGCAACAGTCACGTGGTCAATATACCACAACGCGTCCCGATTTCAGACTCACTTCCAAGTTCATTACTCCAAGCTGCAACCATGCCAGCCGAACGAGCGGGTGTATGTGTCTATCCTCAATACCTCGCATCCGCTTACAGCCTGTACAGTATACCGTCACCATGTTCATTATTGATATTTCGCCGTCCATGGGTACTCTCCGAACCGTAGACCTGCCTCCCGGTCCAGATGGTGAGGTAGAAACGACGGAAATGACTAATTTAGAGTGGGCACTTCAATTCGTCAAACTTAAGATCCAAGAGATGGTAGTTTCCTTCCTCTACTCCACATGATTCCAACCCACGCCAGTCCAGATATTCAATGGGCGGAAAACGGACCAATGCGGTGTCATACTCTTCAGTTCTGAAAGTGCGCATCGGACATTTCTCAAATCCTCACCTTTTAATATATTTTTCAGATACCGAAAACATAATTAATCAACAGAACGGTGGCTATGAAAATGTCTCCGAGTACATTCCAATTGGCCAGCCTAATGCTGGAACTCTCTCAAAAATCGACGCTCTCAGACCCTCTGCCGTCACAGGGGATCGTACGTCTATGTGTTCACACCCTGTCCATCCTGCTCATTTTTCGATGTAGCAATTGATGCACTAATTGTGGGAATTGAGACTCAACAAGAGTATCTAAAAAAAAAGATGACCTGGACTCGCAAGATTGTCATTGTGACTGATGGAGAAAATCCTATTGAAATTGAAGACTGGGAAGCCACTGTTCAAAAGATTAGCGACCTTGATATACATCTGACCCTGGTGTATGTAAATTTCTCTACACAGGCTCCACCTCCTTTTTATCTCAGTACAAATATAGTGGCGTTGATTTTGACGACGAGGAACTACCCTATGCTCAAACCAACAAGTCCCACATCAAAGTATTTTACTCCACAACCACACTTAGAACCACTACTAAACTATAATTCAGGCGGCAAACGAAGAATTCTATAAGACGTTCGCCAATGCTCTCAAAAATGGAGTCTTAGGAACGTGTGCTCTTGCTCTTCGTGAAACTACACGCCCAGATATAAGACAAACAAAGTCTACGTTGATGGGCACCGTGCTCCGCTTGGGGGACGTAGAAACGAGATCTGACGAAGCTCTCGAGATAATCATAAAAACTAGCAAATGCACAGCCCTCAGTAGACCCACGAGTTGGAAGAAGTTTTCCGTCCGTGGGGGTCTTGACGAAGACGGTAATGCAATGGTCGAAGACACAGATGGAAGTAAACTAGTCTATGCCCAGCTGAAAATGAGGACCGAGTACTTTGTCGACCGTGGTGGCGAGGATGAGGATGGCGATATAAAAATGGAGGACGAGGATGAGGATCTCCTAGACACCGGGGAGAAAGCTTCCGAGAGTCAAAAGCGCAAAGAAGAACATCTGGAAAAAGTCGAGAAAGAAGAACTTGTTCGAGGTTTCAAGTACGGGACGACATATGCACCATGTCCGGATGGTCAGTTTCCTCGACTGCCAACGAAAAAGGGTATCGACATATGTGGCTTCTTCCCTGCTAAGAATGTATGTAACTCTACCCTTCTGAATCTTATGCGGTGTTCATGTTGCTACAGTTCCGCCGAGAACTCAGTCTTGGAGAAATACAGTATGTATGGGCAGATCCCTCCTCGCCACGGCAGCAGGTAGCTCTATCATCCATCGTTCAAGCTATGTATGAAAAGAACGTCATGGCCATTGCTCGGTGGGTCACTAAAGACGGTATGGATCCCAAGATGGGAGTCTTAGCACCCGAGCCATTTGACAATGTCGACTGCCTACTCTGGGCCCAAGTAAGTTTCATCAACGATAAGACGTGACAAGCTAGCATGTCCTCAACTCAAACTTAGATGCCATTTGCCGACGACGTCCGAAAGTACACTTTCGGATCACTTGATAATCTGGTGTCGAAGAAGGGCGAAGTCATTACTGACCACCCTTACATTCCTACGGAAGAGCAGCGAAATGTGATGGATAACTTCGTGGATGCTATGGACCTTATGGACACCGGGGGGAAAGATGAAGAAGGGTATGTAAATACACGAGAACGCTATCGATCCTTCTCACCCACCATAACACAGAAATCGCCTTCCGTGGTTTGATCCCCTTCTGTCGTATAACCCTGCCTTGCATAGGACAAAACAAGCTCTATTCCATTGCGCCGTTGTCTCTGACATATTGACCAATCCACTTCCTCCTCCCCACCCTGAACTCCTAAAATATTTTGAACCTCCCAGAAATGTTTTAAGACGAGCAAGAGATGTTATTGACGAGTGCAAGAATACACTCAAGGTAAAACAAGGTGTGTTGACTTTCTGATCCCCTTCGTGAGATATTCATGACCCCACACGTAGTTCCCAAAAAAGTGGCAAGAGCCCGCAAAGATGGGCATGTTCATGCACAAGATGAGGATGAAGATATGCTCCTTCTTGAACGAAAGATGCCAGCAAGCCACACTCAAGCTACTCAAGCATCTCCGATATCTAAGGACAAGATGAAAGAGGCCCAAAACGCAGATGACAGCGAAACTGAGGATGATGATGAAGAAGCCATGTTGCTCGATGTGAAAAAGCCGGCCACTCCAGAGCCCCAAAGCGGCAGAAGCAACCCGCTTCCTACCCCCGCACGTTCAATGTCCCCCCAATTTGATCTAGGTCGTGCTTCAGGCCGGATCATTGGCTCAAATTATCCACTTGCTGATTTTAAGAAGAATCTTGCGCAAGGAGACCTCGTGACCAAGGCCGTCGAGGATCTGGGGGCCGTGATTACGGAAATTGTCTTGAGGCCGTTCTCCTCAAGGCGGAGTGCAGAATTGATGAAATGTATGGAGGCTTTGAGGGATACCTCACTCAAGGTAAGTTGTCCAGAAAATACCTGAATAGCGACCTATAATATCCTGCAGGAGGATGAAATCGATGCTTGGAATTCGTGAGTCCTTACACTATCAAATCACCATCTTTTATTGATCTATACCTGCCAGATTTTTGATGAATTTGCGTAAACAATGTGCTTCGGAGCCAGGCAATCAAGAATTTTGGTCCCAGGTGAAAGAAGTGGGCCGCTCCTTGAGTTTGATCAGCAATGACGAGGCTATAAAGTATGGTGGGTCCTCAGGTATATCCGAGTCCGAGGCGGAGAAGGTGTGCCATCTTTTATGACATCATGTCACTTTGGCTTACTATCAACGTTTCTCCCCCAAGTTCATCGCCTGATTCCTTCTTGCGATATTGGTATTTATATATTTCAAACCTATTACCTTCGAGTTGGACTTTCGCTCTCTTGTTTTTTTGTTGCTGTACAGTGTTCTGCCCTAATCAGATGATTCCTTCCAGCCTTGTTAGCATAAGGCATCATGTAACTAGTCTACCTTATGATCCAAATATATCCTGGCTAGTCTCGGGGACGGAGATATTTTGTCTTTACTGAAAATCAATTACAGACCCAACGATTCAGATCAATGGTATGCTCAGTGCTCGTATGTGTACATGATCACATTTCTTTACTTATTTGAACGCTAGCGAGAGCCAAGTAGATATAAAAAGTATAACAAGCGCGCATGTACCTGCGCATACCCCCGGACACCAAAGCAACATGAAGAGCGATTTAGCTCTTACCCCACCACCCACCCAACAAACTACTCAGTCCGCCACGGCCATGAGCCTGTGGCTCAGGTATCGTAGGTTCGGTTTCCTCAATCTTCGCCTTAACGGCGATCTTTTTCTCTGGTGCAGGTTCTGACCGAGGTTGTGTTGGTACAACAGAAGGGGTGAGACGTTGAGGTTGCTTCCCGGCCCGTTCTTGTAAACGATCCATGTCGAGCTCGACATAATTGAGTGCGATGTTGAAGAACAAAGGCTTCTTGTATGTTTTCCCATCCGCATCGACTGATCCACCGTTATATGCAAACCAGTCCCTCTTGAACCGGAGGCCATCGGATGCAAGCCCGAGCTCGAGAGACTTCCTGTCAGCATCCGTTAAGGGGAAATAGGATGGAGTCGCGTCCGTTATGGGGTCAGAGTTGGATGTAGAAATGATCGAAACGGTTTCTCGGATGTAGATGTTGGCATGTTGAATAAGAGTCAATGCTTCTGCATATCTCTTTACCGGTGCATAGCATCTGGCCAAGAACATACATCTAGTTATAAACACGGCATCAGGCAATGCTCCCCGTCATACGGCGAAACGACGTACCTTCTGGCTTTCGTGAATGATGACCTCGCTTCTACTGCAGCAGAAAGGTCAGGGCTATCATCGACGATGCTGAGAGTGCGCATTTGATCAAGACTCTGGAGAACTGTGTCCAAAAGTTTGACAACAGCGGGGTAGAGCCGACTATCGACCTGTTCCGGTTTCGACCCTACGCCCTGCTTTCCAGCACGGGATGCTGAGGAAGTGGATAGAAGAGCAGAGACTAGTAATAAGTCGCGCTGTATGCGGCGCGACAGGAGCTGGTACACAATGAATGCATGGACAAACTGTATGTCGCGTGCTCCACTAGCCACTCCCGATGAACTTCCACTGAGCTATGAGAACTGTGAGAATAGCAGCTCGATTGTAGGTTGTAAACCTCACTTGTTGCGCTTCTACGAGTTTACGAGCTACCTCCTCTGCATCGCTCAACGCCAGAAGGATAGCATCGTATGCTGCTACACCCTTCTTTGAACGATTTTCCTTCTGCGATTTCGCAGCTCGTTCGCTAGGGCTAGGTTTGTGTCCTTCAAGCCTGGCCTCTGCGTCTTGTATTTTCAAAAATACGTCCACTAGCTCTGGGTTCCGGACTGGTACGGGCTGACCCTCCCAAGACAATTCTTCCAGTCTTTTACGGATCTCCCCTGTCTCCGCTGACTTCCCTTCAGACCTCAAGCCTTGCACCAATGCGTCACATCCTTCCACAATCTCGTTCCGGTGGGCAGACGCAAATTCAGCGACGATGTTATCTATGTCATATGCCTTGGCCCGACCGAGCTCATGTGCACAGTACCTGATCTCCGGTCCGATTTCATCGGAGAACAACACTGCTAATGCCTGGTCTCGACTGGTCGACGCGGCAGATGCCAACTCATCCAACAAGTTCCTGGCAACACTGAGCTGGACCAGAGCGTCCTCAAAGTCGTCCCGGAAGCGCAAGAATCGGCCATTCAGTATAAGTGTATAGATTGTGATTTCCAACAGGTTCTCAGCCGATAAACGAGAGGACGCGTGGAGGGTTTGACAATGGGACAAAAGTTGGGTGGACCAGTTAACAGAGCGACGGAACCTGCCAGTGGCACTATGCCGAAGAGTGCTGGATTTATCCTCGTTGGCTGGTTTCAGAGACAAGGTGATGAGTTCCTGTGAGTATGCCCAAGCGCGCTCAGCTTCGAATAAGAGAAGCTGAAGACTAGATAAAAATGTCGGGCTCTCGAAGAAGATCGAGAGACAGAAACAACTCACTGTCCGTTCTTGATAATCTCCGCACTGAGGGGTGGCAATTTTTTGAATTCTCGACCTTTCCCGTGCGTTATTTTGAGAGACGATCTAAGCCTGTGTGTACGATTAGCACAGTGTTTCCTGTTCTACAGCTTCAGTTTCCGTTTGTTTCTTTCAACAATGATTCAAGAGTACCGATAGCGAGCATGGTCATTGTATCGCAAGCCGTATGCATTCCGTTGTTCGTTTGCAAGCTGTAGGGCTATGGTTCACATGTCAGTTCATTTACGATCGACCACCCCAAATTTCAATCTACCTCTGAATACGACAACGGATTTCGTTTCATCCGCCATGACAGCTAGTTGTGTTTTTCAAAAAGTTCTGGTAGATTCTAGAGGATGATGGCAGGATGTAGCAGGTTCACGAATAGAATTTGATAAAGCTACACGTCCGAATCCGTATCGCCTAAAGGCCTCACCACTCCGATCACCAACTCTGAACAAAAGGGACGCTGCTGATTATCTGCCAGACCGGTCTATCTCCTACTACATTCTCCCTTACGTGCAGGAGTTAGTCAAACATGGCGGATCTCCTACCCCCAACTCTCCAAAACGTCTTAGATCAAACATCTCTCAAGTGGATCTTCTGCGGCACGCTTCAATTTCTCATTCATGGTATAGCTCAGGCTGCTCACTCATTGGACGCGCTATAGGTGGAAAGGGTGGTGTAGGAAAGTCCAGACGTCCAACCCTCCTCTCGAATTAACTAACATATGCATGTTCAGGAAAAACCACAACATCATGCTCTCTGGCTATCCAACTTGCCAAAGTGCGCAAGTCTGTGCTCCTCATTGTACGTGGCTGCACACGATACCTAGCCTCCAAACATATTGATACTATACAATCCTGTGTCATAGTCAACTGACCCGGCACACAATCTCTCAGACGCATTTGGTCAAAAGTTTTCGAAGGACGCAACTAAGGTCAATGGCTTCGACAATCTTTTCGCTATGGAGATCGACCCTACAAGTTCGATTCAAGAGATGGTAGAACAATGTGAGCGGTCGCCCTAGACTCAAACCGTCACTAGGCTCGTTATGTTGACGCTATACCTTGATAGCTGACTCAAATGGAATGATGGGCTCGATGATGCAAGACCTTGCATTCGCTATCCCAGGTGTAGACGAAGCGATGAGTTTTGCAGAGATCATGAAGTCAGATTTATTCTCGTCAGATGTCATATCCTTCACTCAGATCCAGTCAATAGACACGTCAAATCTATGGAATACTCTGTGATCGTCTTCGACACGGCACCAACGGGACACACTCTCCGCTTCCTTTCTTTCCCCACTGTTCTCGAGAAGGCGCTCGGAAAACTCAGCTCATTAGGGTCTCGTTTTGGACCAATGATCAGCCAGGCATGTACCCATATTCTTATGAGTATCAGTGAAGCTAATGTAATTCCAGATGTCCAGTATGATGGGTGGAGAGGCGGGCTCTCAAGAAGACATGTTTGCCAAACTTGATGCAATGCGGGCTGTCATCACAGAGGTCAACACACAATTCAAAGATCCAGTGAGTATGACCCTGACCACGTTATGCTGAACGGTACTGATACCGCATCCGCCCTAATCAGGAAAAGACGACATTCGTCTGTGTCTGCATATCTGAATTCCTGTCTCTCTATGAAACCGAACGACTTGTCCAAGAACTAACAACGTACGAAATCGATACCCACAATATTGTTGTCAATCAATTACTCTTCCCTAAGAAATGTAAAGTTCGATACTTTTCACGCGTCAACTGATCTAATTCTTTCCATCAGCATCCCATTGTGAGCATTGCAGCGTACGACAGAAAATGCAGCAGAAATATCTTGGAGAAGCACATGAACTTTATGACGAGTTCTTCCATATCATTCAATTACCCCTTCTTACAGAAGAGGTTCGGGGACCGGAGAAGCTTAAAGAATTCTCCAAGATGTTGGTGGAACCTTATGTACCTCCCACAGATTAATACTTAGAATTACTGCAGCATCTGTGTACTTGTGGTTCTTACGAAAACAAATGGATATCCAAAGATTCTTGTTGCATTCTACGAAGTTATTTATAGTACTTACTTCCATTGTGCTGTTTGGAATCCCAGTCAAAGCCAAATAAGATTAGGGACATGATCAGTTCCAGTGATCTTGTTGTGGACGATGGGCCGATCAAGAGATATGATTTTAAATCGTGATTTGCACATCTGTAGAAGTGACCAGTTCGTCCGCAGTGTCAGGCCTGCAGCCACACTCCAGAGATCAACAGTATTCGATATTCACCCCACTTGCCAGGGGTTTCCAAGTCGTATAGAGTCGTATAGTGTGGATCTCCCTCGAGTAAATTTTGGAGTGGGCTATCTAACATGACTGTACTTGCCAAGCCACCCACAATCATCGGCCCATAAATCCATGACACCCAATATCAGACGATAAACGGAGACAAAAAAGGACCGCACTATTTCTCCGTCTAGCCCCTGTACCTCGACCGTGCCCCAACGAGAAGATGCTCCGCTGTCATAGATTTGAGAATGACATTAAGTCTCAAAGCCCAAGTGCAAAATTAATTGAATAAAGCAGGGTGTGGAGCTCCGAATCCGCGAGGATACGGCTAGGCGCGTCGTGAATGAACGGGTAAGGGTGGAATAGAAGAGTCTGGGGCGGGCGAAGGAGTCTCGACTCTCGCATATATGGAGCTCTCGATCAGGTGTTGGCGAATCCAAAGCTTGTGATTGGCTGAACCGGCCAAACAAGCCGCAACAATCTGTGTCAGCACCGGAGTCCGCTTCGCAAAAGATTGATCAAGGCACTTCAAATTCTGACATTCATTTCTGAACAGCTACCACCATCTTCATCATGTCCTCCTCAGTCGCCCGTCTGGCGCGTCTCCACCATGCTACGCGCCATTCTTCTCTTCCTTTTCTATATCCATGTTGTCCCACATCCATCGTTCCCGTTCGGCGAGCAATGATGTCTGCAATCCGGACGGGCCCAGACCACCCACCCCAACTTAACCTGGCAAATTCTCCTCCAACTGCTGTGCCAACCCCCGCATCCCTATCTCCTGACGCTGCTGCACCCCAGGTTGCAGCACGGCCGCCACCATTGCCCAAGGTTGAGAAGCCCCGGCCGAAGATCAAGTCTTCTAAGGCCGCTTTGTCCATCGTATGTCTCATAGTCTAACCATCCATGTGCGTTGTCGTGGCTCACTCACATTCACACCACAGACACCAAAGGCCGTTTCGCGGCTTCTAGGTCTTCTCAAGGGGCCCACACCACAGCTTATCCGGATTGGTGTAAAGAACAAGGGTTGTGCAGGGTTGTCCTACGTACTAGATTACGTGGAGAAGCCAGGCAGGTTCGATGAAGTGGTGGAGCAGGACGGTGTTCGCGTGCTCATAGATAGCAAGGCTCTCTTTTCTATAATCGGGAGCGAAATGGATTGGACGGATGATCCATTGAGGTACGTGACCAATATTCCCCTCATACCCCCTTTGGGTACTCATACCACCCTTCCTCCGCCAGTTCCAAGTTTACCTTTAGGAACCCCAACATAAAGGACGCATGCGGATGCGGAGAGTCGTTCAACGTCGGTGCAACGTGACGCTCGTACGTTTAATAGCACCTTTTATATTTAACTTAGGATTTCCCTCCCAATGCAACCTGTATATATTCACGCATGTCTACATTATTGTGCGAACATTACATCGCTCATTTTATAGAACCACCATTTACACTATTCGCCCTTCTCGTCGGATCGCGTTAAGGCCCCTGTCTCCCTCTCATCGGCCTCCGTGTGTACCCGGAACTTGGTCTGCAGGACGCTCCGGCCCGGGGCTGGACCTCTGAATGGAAGACAATGCGTTCGACGTGACAGCCAACCTTGTGCGTTGCGAACAACAGCGAGATTCCCCAAACTGGGTTATATTCTATCAGTCAATCAACTTGAACTGCCCTACGGATCTCCCGCCTTCTTTTGGCAGTGATCATCTTGAATGACATGTCACTATCGGATGAATGTCCTTCCCCCTTGTTGCCAAAATGAATTCGATCCCTTGATTCTTCATATCTGACTCCATTGATTTTCCATTCGTCCTCTCTTGACAGAACGCGGCACTTTACATAACACAGCAGCATGGCGCAGTTGGAAGCGCGCGGGGCCCATA
>CEMJ01393810.1:23270-35089 GCA_900068955.1 Clitocybe nebularis | reverse complement strand
TAATAAGATCAGAAGGGAACAAGCATGGAGAGATGTGCAAGGGTATGAGCACCACAGGTGTGAGCGCAGGTCCAATAAGATCAAGGCACAGCCTCAGGATATGATCTGACGTAGGATTGTCTTCCAACAAATACATCAGGCTGTATCTGATCCTCAAGGACTTTGAGAACAACTCATATAGAATCCAGATCCTGGCTTGCCTCAGGCAGCAAGAGATCCACAATTTATTTCATGCCTTGCTCCTCTGGATTCACAGACCAAACAATGACTGATTATTCCCTGGAAGGCTTGATACTCAGGTAGGGGAAGCTAAAAACTTAGAAGAAGAGTGGGCAGCTGATAAAATCACATTGCACTCAGGCTCCAAGATGGATGCCCTGTTTAAAATGTTATGGCAATTGGGGGATGTCACCTGGATGAATTACCACCAGGTGGCTGGACTCAGCCTCCTGGGCAGCTAATTCAAAGCTCTGGGCATTGATAATATTATGGATTTGACAGCCAGAATAGGGGTACCACCTGGCAATGACCCCCAAGTGGTCCTGATGCACCTGAAATTGGAAATTGAGGATTACAACATAAACAGAGGGACAAAACTCACTTTGTCCCCATATCTTAACCTTTTTCTCCCCACAGCCATCAACTTATTCCCAGTCCTCTCTATTCTCACCATATCCCCTACCATACTCACCATCTTCCCAAACCTTCATTGATCCAGATGCATGTCCTTTACCTTCCAATCTACTGAAGGCTATGAGTGGATGGTGCATCTGTTGCAGCTCCAAGCATATGTTAACTATGATCAGCTCCTCCATGATGGGAAATTTGACATGCCTGAGCCTATCAGGTACCATGATGAATTCACAGAGGCCATTAACACATCCAGCACCAGAAAATCACACCAGTTCATAACTTACAACACCCTAAACCACCTATGGGTACCCAACAGGCCATCCATTACCCCAATGATCCTCCCAATACCCTTCCATGATCCCAACACTCCCATCCAATATTCCAGCCTTGACATGCTGAGCTTGTTAACCCCATCAGGACAGATCATCAACTCCACTATTCAGATGCTTAAGGCTGTGATCATGGAGCCTCACCATCAGTAACAACATGTCACCCAGATGATTGAAAAGCAAATAGAAGCCAAAGCTAGGAGAAGGAAACATACCAATGACCCCAATGCTGGGGTTGATTATTCCCTTCCACTTAACCCAGTATTACCATTCAATGGCCACAAAACCCCTCTTTCTGCTTTCCAACTTGATCCCATTTCTTGCAAATTAGAATACATGCTGGAGTCATTGTGCATCTTGGAATGAGAGGTCCCAGCACATAGCTTCAATATGATGGGACTCAAAGGGACCAGAGAGTCATAGACATTGTTGTGCAATGCCTGGAGGGCATATGTAGCAACCACATGACTAGTACTGCCTTTCCACACTAACCAAGACTTGGCTGAAGTCTTGGTGCAGCTATAGGTATATAAGGCACCTGTAGATAAGCCTGTAGCAATAGTCTTGCAAATATGAGAACTTACATCTGTTAAGCACTCTGTGAGATTCTCAATTCCCTTGTAACATGACAAGTCACCTTTCCAGTACTCTCCCATTACAGATCCACTCATCAGTTTCAGATCACATGTTTCAGACTAATTGTGAGTTCATCTTCATTTGACAGATGGACAACTCCAGTTTGATCAAGGGGGAAATGTTGCTGTCCTTGCACTATTGAATGTTGTCAACAACACAGTCAATCAGTTAATCAATGCATTGAACCAACTAGGCAATGCAGTTCATGTATTGACTGGCAGGGTTGATGCACTATCTGGAAGAGCTGATGTAATAGGTCAATGGCTCAGCAAAATTGAAGCTATGGAGGTAAGCATGCTTATAGTCTTGTGATAACTACACTTCATTGATATCATTCATAGGTCATTGGCTCTGGAATGGCTCTTGCACAAAATATCCTATGTGATGTGGTACCTCACCATGTTAATGTCAATCCACCAGCCAATGTGGGAACTGCCCCAGTCAATGTTAATCCATTCACTATTACCAACTTCGAGATCCTTCATCTTATCTCATTTTACAATGATTTCTTTGGAATTGTTGCTACTGATAATCTAGCCACTCGTCAAGAAAAGTTGGTGCACTCACAATTTCCTGATGTAATTTGCGAGTAATTTTGGACACATAAACCTTGAGAGTTTTCTGTAACTATAAACATATGAGAATAATAAATGATATAATTGCGAGAATAAAATGAAAATGGCCAAGCTCTGGAGAAGTGTGCCAGTCTTGTTTTGCACAGATTGCATCAGCTAATGTGACCGTGCCGGCCTTACATCCGACCCATCCACGCCTTTGCCCGTCTTCAAAAATGTCTCGGCCACATTTTGGAACGGCCCCGAAGTCCCGATCCTATGCAGTGACCAGTCTTGCAAGAGGCAGATAATAGTTTGTGGCGGTCCGTCAAGTCACTTCAACGTACATTCTGTAGTCTCGTGATAGTTTTTTTTTCAATTCCGAGCCTACACCAACACTATCCGAAGCTCAACGTAGCGGTCCGTCTCCAAACTCCCGGGGTTTCCGCTTGGTTTTCGCGCTTGATCATACTTCCTGCGGTGGTTCGGGACCACGGGACCAGGCTTGAATCAGACTTAAAGCGACAACGATGAAAGCGCATGGTTGCAACGGTGAAATATGCATTTTACACTCCTCCTCGTCTCTCTGGCGAGCTTCTTCGTGTCTCTATGTGGGGCCGCTCCTCGTGTCTCCTTAGTGTCGAACACTCAGCTTGACGGGAGTGGTGTATTCTTCGTCTCATACGATGGCGTTGTGAACGTGAATTCTTTCCAACTTTCCGGTGTGGTCACATACTCTGGCTGGCAATTTGCAGCATGGTACACATCTTCAAGAGCCGCCGTCCTTGCTAGAAGACAGCTGCCCTCTGGAACCTGGTCAACCCTCCAGCTTCCCCACACTTTATCGACCAGCGACTCCCACAACGTCATCGCTCTTGGTATATCGCCTGCTGATGGCAAGATTCATGTTGCTATGGACTGCCATAGCTCGGCAGTGTATTATACAAGTTCAGAGGCAGGTTTGGCTACCAGCGGAGCAAGTTGGACCGCTAGCCGCTTTGTCGCAATTACAACAACTCTGGGCGGCCTGAACATTGGAACGTAAGAGTTGCTCTGTGAACTACCCTTATCTCAACTCACAGTCTTGATATAAAGTACGATCACTTATCCTCAGTTCGTTATTACTGGAGACAACCTCCTTCAGTTTGTTTATCGATCTGGTGTATCAGGCAACGGTGCTACGCAGCTTGCAGAATATAATGGAGGAAGATGGTCGAATGTCGGTTCGTGGGCTTCAGCTTCGGGAACCTATAAATCGACAAACGGCGTTACGAGCGGTGCCCGAAACCTATACATTCACGGGTTCACATACCGATCCAACAGAGTACACGTTACTGGTACTTGGAGAGAGCAAGTTGGTGGCGTCTCCTGCAGCGGCGGGGGACTCACGAACCATGATACAACTTATTTCTATTCCGATGATAAAGGTATGGATACTTTTTTCCCCCAACGACACTTGGGTTGACTCTTTTAGGTCGCACATGGAAGAACAGTGCTGGCTCAACAGTGGGTACCTCGGGCTCCAGCCCAGTTAACGTGAACACAGGGGGTATCATTGTCGACTCTTTGAACGCCGACCATGGCTTGATGAACCAAGAATCACAAGCCATTGATTCGTCTGGCCTTATGCATGCGGTCATCTCATACGTCCCAGGTTAGTATCACTAGTTTTTTCCCTCGAATTATCCGCTTCACTGATCACTTTTTCTTGTTAGGACGCTTTACTCAATGCGTGACGAGTTACCAAAATGACCGCATCGCCTATGCACGTCCTTTCCATTTGTATCGCTCCTCAAGCGGTGCATGGACAAAAGTTGAAATCCCTTTCGCCATAAACTCTGTGGGCCGATCTCAGATCGTTATGGATAACTCGGACAACGTTTACGTCGTCCTTCCCTATGTTCGTATTGTCACAGCCAGCAAATCCTCAGGTTGGACAGATTGGACGATGGCATATGATGGTTCTGCGTCTGGTTTGAATGCCTTTGGAGAGGTTACCGTAGATAGGGCCAGAGTGTCGAGTGGGGTATTGTCAATTCTTTACCAAGTGAAGAGCTCCGGAACTACACCTTCTGCAGTACGGCTCATTGACTTCAACTTGAATACATAGTTAAAGTATTTAGACTTTATACTTCGATATTTTGGGGAGCAACTAAAATGCAAGTGCTATCTACAACTAATCAATTAGCTGAACGGAATATACGGCATACAAGGCTCCGCACTGGTCGATCCGAGTCTGCAGTTCCGAATGGGAACCCGGCCGGAATAAATCCAACCCAACCCAGGAACAAGTCGGCTGCTTTCCATGTACTGGATATACCGGTATATTGAAGTCTCGAACCCTCGGTTAGAGTTTTGACTCGACCTCGAATCAGAAAACGAACTGGCAATTGACCAAACCCCATAAAACTTGCATAAAACCAAACCATGCCCGACACTACGATTTCTAGGCATAAGACAGCGAACCCGTATGAGGAGAAGTTTGGCTATTCTCGAGCAGTCCGTCGCGGGCCGTTTATTTTTGTTTCCGGAACTACCTCCATCGACACTATTACGGGGAAAGTTCTCCACCCCGCATCAGCATATCACCAGGCGCTGAAAATCTTTACTGAGATCATCTCGGCGGTCGAAGCTCTCGAAGGGAAAAGGGAAGATGTTGTTCGCATTCGCATGTTTGTTGATGCAAATGAGGACAGTGAGGATGTCGGTCTCGCGTTCAAGGCGGCTTTTGGCGATGTAGGGCCTGCAGCGACCATGATCCTTGGCGCTAAATTCATTGCACCAGAAATGAAGGTCGAGATCGAAGCAGATGCTCTGGTATTGTACGCCAGGTTCTGACTTTTGTGGTGTTGGCTCGACTAACCTTGAATCAGGTAAATGATATTGGCTGATATGTACATGGATTTATTACGGACGTGGCAGGGATACAGAAGTTAACTAGGGTTGTACAGTACACTGATCTCATTATCGGAACAAGATTAGCAGACGTTCTAATGCACGACGACTCGTTCGCCCTTCGATCGACCACTGTCTCCTTCACCCTCTCTCAATAGCAATACACAGAATCCAGCGATAGCAAAAATTACGACGCTGGTATATACTGGGACGGATCTGTCCATCATCAAGAGCATTCCACCTAGCATGGGTGCTATCATCCCCCCTCTACATTATCACGATCAATTATCAACCAGTAACGAGCAATGAGATAAGACTCACATTCGAGACAATGCAGAAGCGATGCCACAAGCAGTACCTCGCACTGATCAAGTTATATCATGAGATTTGTAGCTTTTTAGCATCACCTGCCTGTACTTACCTTTTGTTCCAAAAATCTCTGGGGTCCACCTTTATTTTTTTCCAATGAGTCAACAAATAACGACATATCACGCAGTGACTCACCCATACAAAACAGCCCACATAGCCTTAATCAATGCCACACTGAGCGTCAATGAGATGATAAAGGGCTGAATGATACTCACAGTTGCGCTCAAACTTATCCCAACCGTGCTGGCTCGAACCGCCCATGTCGAATCAACTGATGCAAATACCACACAAAAGAATGCCGTCACGAATGTGCTTCCCGCCAGCGACCACCTCCGACCCAGGGATGATTCAATCAAATACGCGCCAAGCTGGCCGGGAAATCGGTCATGCGGTCTACTCTAAGGCCAAGAAACTTACGATGGCTCCGGGACATCCTCCAATGGTGAATATAACCACATCCCACAGGTTGTCCTCTAGGGTTTTGGGCACAGCTAGGCTCCCGACTGCCGACCTCGTCTCTAACAGCTTGGGTAGATATACATTAAACATAGTGTACGCTGTACAGCACGAATGAAAGTAGAAATTAGGTTTGTTCACAGGAAAAGAGGTTAAAGCACGAACCAAGCGACATGGCAAACCACGCAGCCCAGACTAAAAGGGATGTTCTAAACCATTCTGGCGTCAACACCATCATCACACGATCCCACCAAGCCCATAATGGTCTTCTAAGCCATCTCGGTAATGAACTGTAAACCTTCTTTTCGTAAATTGACGAAGCACGTCGGGGTAGATTGGAGGGGCGCCGGCTGTGCCTCCGGGTCGATGACGACGTGCGCGTATGCGGGGAGCGGGGATGGTTGGTAGCTGATAATGGCTGAGATTGGGAAGTGGCGGGCGAGACCTCCTTGCTGTCTATGTCCTTATTCGGAACCCCTTCTTGGGGGTGTTCATCAGCAGGTGTCATGTAGGAGTGGCCATCGAGTTGCGGGGGTGACGCATCGATTGATTGGTATTGCGTAACTAGAGTAGGCCGAACGGTCCCAGAAGTAGGTGGGGATGGTTGATCGCCCTCTACATCCCCTGCATTAAAGATAGTGGTCGATGTAGGTCGGGGGCGTTGCTCTGCTCTAGGGAAGTTATTACGCGGGAGGGGCAAACTTCTCGTGTTGGTGTCATCTTGCTCCGGTGCGTCGCTCGCCGGTTTGTGATGATCTTCAACGTCTTCTAATTCGAGGGATAGATCCGAGCCATTGAATCGAGAAATCAATTGGAGAGACTCAAGCGCCTCCTGAGGGCGGCCTGCGTGGACAAGATAACGAGGAGATTCGTGCAGTCGGAAGAACACAATGCGGGCTAGGAACATCGAGAGGGTCTGATAGATCGGTAAGGGGCGATTTTTTTGGCGTTGATGAAACTACTTACGATAAGGCCAAGGGCAACAAGAAGGTACTTCCACCCCTGATTCTGGGCGTCTACATCACAAGCTTGAGGGGAAGGTGGACACGAATTTTTTGGGAGGACCAATAAAGCGACAACGGCAGAAAGAACGGCACCAAAGGAGAAGAAGACAGACAGTGCAGTAACGAGATATTGTTTTGATCGAGGCATATGTTCTAGTAGTAGTGTTCCATCTGTAGGCATGGAACCCTGCGCAAGAGGTAAATGAGGATACAAGGAAGCATATATAGGCTCGTACACCGACTGCGCTTCCTAGGAAGAAGAGCGAAATACACAGTGTCAAGAAAGAGTTGGCACACGAAGCAAGAAGGCCAAAGAGAGCTGTGAAGAACAAAGTTGCGTTGAAAGCCGTGCTACGCCCCATTAGATCGGAACCTTACGAACAGCCCCTTAGTTGGAATATCCATGGGGCCAAGACTCAGGTATACGACTCACAAGTCCCCCAACCAATTGCCCCGAACATCATGCCTGCGAACATGGATGATGAAACGCCTCCTATATAGCTATCGGGTACTGGACGAAGAATGATTATTAAAAGGAAGCCACTGTAGTTGTTCGAAGTTTGAGTCACCAGAATAGTGTCGTTGAATACGGGGTAAGATGATCGCCACTGCTTGAATCCACATCTAAATGTTGCGTCAAGGGAGAAGATAATCGAAAAAGCTAGACTCACATTGTCGGCCAGCCATCCTAACAAATACGATTTAGTTTACCCCACCGTCAGGCCCACGTCTCTCAAACGCTCACCAAATCCACACAGTGACAGCAATGTCCATTGGTAACTTCCCATGCCTATTCTATCAATTGTTCTGTCGAGCTGTTCTCGCCGCTTTGCATTAGTGTCAATTCTCGTTGTAGATAGCAGACAGTTTTACTGGCGTGCGGCCATCATTACTTGGGAGTTGGTCTTCATGAAGGAGGTTTTCTTGCTGCTCGATATCCTCGTCTCCGTCCGGAAAGTAGCTCGAGGTCATGCGTGAATCAGTCCAGAAACCGGAGGCGCGAGGGGTGATGGAGGCCATAGCATCTGTCAGCGATCCTCTTTATGTATGAAAAAGTTACTAAGTAAATTGCGCAATTGGCGGAGGTGTTACTTCAATCACGCTTTCAAATAGCATTCCCGATTAGGGAATTGCCGGGGGTGTGCCAACATTGGCACTTCGGCTCAGATTCAAACGTTCATCAACAATCAAGAGTACCAAAGGTTGAATGCCCTAGTATGTTCAAACTGAACGAACACCACAGAAGTAGTTACCCATACCATACCGCAACGAGAAGGAACCAGAATTATTGGAGTCTGGCTCATCCAGCTTGTGCGGAGTATACTACTGGTTTCGAATCCCGACCACCCGGTCCGCGGTGCATGCCTTTTTTACTCCGTTTTATGCATGTAGTCAAGGCACAATTCTTTTAAGATCCGGCGAAAGGGACTTTTGTCATTTTGGCGCCGTTTTGGCGGTAGAGATAACAGCAACGTGCCAGTGCCGCGGTGTACTAACAACCAATCTCAACCCGGGATCCAATTCGCGATATCGAGAAGAAACTACGTTGCATCATACATTTAAAAGTCACTGTTATCTTTATCTCTTAATCTGCCTTCGGTGCCTTCCAGTGCTTCAGCCAATCCGACACAAAAGTAATCATCTCTCCATGGATCTTACGGATCTCGGGGGGTTCCTCAAATATATTGGGCAGACCATATTCGTCGTAGTGGTGAACGGCATCTGCAAATTGCGTCAGTCAGGGTCTTTTGTAAATTGAAGGAAGGCGCGTACTTGGGATTAACTTGAATGGGCGAAGAAGCGTGTCTTCTCTGTCATTTGCATCGCTGCTGTGCGGAGTATCTGGCCTCCATGGGTCCACTTCATACGAGGTCCGTACGTCAATGAAGGTAACGTGCATGAACTAACATGACATGGAAGCATACCTTCTCCGTCAATGATAGCTAAGCGATCCGCAGCAATATCAAAATCTCCGAGAGCGTTGACAGCAGTAATGTTCGGCAAGGGCGGCACAGTGAAGTGTTTTCCAGGTGGGAATGCCTACCAAAAACATGAGTATGATACTAGGAATAAAACCGGAGAAGGTCCGACCTGCTTGCAGATCTTCGATTCATACTCCAACGTAAGCCGTCGAGAGATTATACGAGGGTGATTCTGGTCTGGAGGTGCCGTCTAATGTGTAATAGCTATTAGTCATCATATAATGAAGGTCTGTGACACGTACTGTGAAGTAGCCCCATTGCGTGCAGTATTGGAAGGTCCATAGACGCCAATCTTGGTCAAGAGATGTTTCTTGGTACTGTGTGTCGTTAGACGTTCCAAAACACTAAGAGAAACGTTCAGAAAAGCGATCAGCTACATGTATTTTAAATTTACTTCTTCCATTGTCGAACCGGAAGGGCATTTTGATACTACGTTCTGGAAAATCAATGTATTATTAAAATATTCAGTGGCGTATGAAGGCATGAAAATCCTACCGTTCTAATATATTTGGCATAATTGAAGACAGAAAGATCGACCGAAAAGTTGCCGGAAATAGGAACCATTCTCTCGGGATGATTGAAAGGCAGGAGTTCAGTGCCATTATCGTGCTGTCCAAGACGTTTATTTAGAGCTTCACAAAAATCATCGAATGTGGTGCTCCCGATTGCAGGGTTCCAGTTCTTTGACTGCCAAGATCCTAGGGGACCCTGATAAGGACGCCGTTTAGAATTACTTGTAGACTTAAAGCTATTCAAGTCACCTGGAGTACTGAAACAAAGTCCTCGTCGTGTTTCAAACCCGAGAGACCGAAGAGACCTTTAAGAGCATGCGCAAAATGCCGATGATCAAGAATCCCGTCGATAATCTTTATGGAATTTTGCAAGTGAGAAGAGCATGTAGGGTCAGCTGCAGTTCGAATTATATCCATGTATTGCCAATTCAGGATAGCAGCGTGTGTTACCGCTATAAATCAATAAAAAGGGCTGTCGGTTGCTTGGGGGTGTTAAAATTATGTTGAGCTTACCACTGGACGCAATGGATCCATACACCAGCTCTGGGTATAATATCTTCATGTGAGCAGCTCTGGCGCCAGCATACGACCCCTGTAGATCATAAGTTAAGACCACAAGCCAAATAAGCAGAAGATGTACCCCATAGTATATCCAGGGAGTCCCAGGTGCTGTCAAGTCCTCCTCAATTCCATCAAATTTGACGTTGGCCATAAAATTTGCGCTATCCGCCGCCGCTTGTTCATTGTTAAGCCACCTTTAACACTACAGTTAAAAATAGATGATAGGTACGCAATATGAAAATTACCGAAGTGAGTCAGTTGTAAAGTTATCAACTGGAATAGATTCTCCTGTGGTTTTATTTAATAATAAGGCCTCTGGAAGACGTCTCTGTGTTTACCGTAATATCTATGTTCTAGCACAACACCAAGGCCACCGGTGGCTCTAGCTAGGATTTCCACAATTCCTGTGTCCAAGAACTGGAGTCGATCCTGAGGGTATGGCATGAGTTTCAGTTACCTAGTGGATATTGTACTCACCTCTCCACTTGTCTCTCCTCCATCAAGAACTATGACAGGGGTACCCTTTCCGGGTTTATAGTGCCTGTCATTAACCCAGAACCGCTGGTGAAATGTATGTTTTGACTTCGAGAAATGGTCTAAGGGCTGCCGGAACCATTGGGCACGGAAGTCTGTCGTGCCGTCGGTAACCTGGAGCTTTCCCGAGTCCTGAACGAGAAAGCCTGACGACCCTGTCGAAGGCTGGGTTCTCGCACTAGAAGAATCATCCGTCTTAAGGTTTGATAACCTCCAAAGATTGATGCCTTGGGGGCCGAGGGCGTGAAGAAAATCGGTTTGGGGAGTAGCATTAACAGATATGGTCAAGATGAGAAAAGGTGCGAGGACGGTAAGACGCCCAAAGACGTCTTTATATTTCATGGTGGATGCAATGGAAGCCGAATTCGAACTTGCAATATAAATGACATGACTGTTGCTGACAAAATCATGATTTCACGCGTTCTTGACAAGCATGAGAATATACACTCGATACAGAATCGCGTTACGTCACAGTCAGTGACAGCCATAATCAGCCATAATCAACTTTGCATTCTATCAAAGCGAATCGAGTATGGAACGACACCCATCCGTAAGTTCATTCTTTTGTCATCCTGGCACGAATAGATTTTAAGCGCTTCCAGTATGAGGCTCTCTCGCCAACGCTAGCAAAGTATCCTAGGGCCGCAGGTTGCTTGTTCCAAGCATATAACGATGTGGTTTATGGTACATCCCTTAACACTTGCATTGGTACTCGTCGAAATCAACCCTAACCAGTTACATAGCACAACAATGGACAGATGTTGAGGTAATTGACCTTATCGGATGCGGACGTGGGGCGATTAAGGGGTGCAGACCTCAAACGGCAAGTCATTTACTCAAAACTGTCTAGTTTTATTCAATCTTACTTCTCGACAGGAAACCACACTACACGTTGTTCCTTGTACTCTAGCTGAAACGGTGTCGTTTTCATGGTATTTTCCTTCTTACATTTGGGTTGCAAAAGCCTCATCTGCTTGAATCAGGCTACAAACCGCTTTCAAAGTGCTTTTAAACCCCCCTGAGATATATCTAGCCATATCGTCTGAGGATGCCTCTATCGTGTACTATAAAATTAGCCTGGGAATAGTTAAGCCCCCAGTTTGACCCACCTTTTGACTTTCGCGGTCGCTTCTTTGCGCAATCCGGTGGACAAGCCCTCCTGTTAGTGCCCTGCTAGTATCCTCTCCCCCCACTTGACGGGTCGATATATAATAGGATATGGCAGGAAGCCCTTTTGCCCCAACCTCTGCGTGACAAAGGTTGGCGACTATACCTGATCATAGTCTCAAACTCTAATCGCGCCTGAACGTTTCTACGGCATTATTCGCTGTTATATCCGTTCTGACCCTGCCAA
>CEMJ01393810.1:145-11361 GCA_900068955.1 Clitocybe nebularis | reverse complement strand
CATGAGAAGAAGCTCATCAATATTCGACTTCGCATACCTTGCCTAGAAGCTATATGAAAGAGGTTAGAACCTCGTCATTCGGCCAAGGAGATGGACAGACACATACCGTTCCTCTCGTTTTCTACTCGGCCGAATTAGCGGGGGGGACAAATAGACGACAAATAGGCGGTTTATACCTTTGCAACACCTGCAGCTTTCGGTTAGCATGCACCGACTGGAGATTATGATGTGGAGGAAACGAACCTAAGACCTGTTCTTTGAATGGCACTTTCGGAGAAACAGGACCTCCATTAGCAGGTACCTCGGTGACATCCGATGCACGCTGCTTTCCGGTATGAACACCGCCCCCGTCACCTGGTTGTGTAGATGCTGCAGCCCAGGTTACCCAAGGTGTTCTCTCTTCAGTCAGGGGCTCTTACCTTGTTGTGGAGCAGTATCACTTCTCGTCGGTGCGACAACTTCAGATGGCAGCAGTGCGGTTCTGGCTTGGTGTGTTTCAGGATCAATTACTGAATCATGAACTGGTTCTTGGGAGCGTTGGGCAGTTTCTTTGGAGATCGGCATAGTTGTTTTGGTTTTGAAAGGATAGATTTGCAAGGGTTTATATATACTGTAACGAAGAAATAGGAGCACCAAGAATGACGTCATTGCCATACTACACTACGTCATGACTTTAATCTTATGAGTTATAGTGCATTGTAGGCTGAGTGTCCTCGAAGTATTCATCAGGCGTGGATGGTGTAGAGTAGTCGGATCCACGGCGCTGCCTGGAACCAAGTCCCGTTCCATCGGGAGTCCACATGTCAGTAGTGAGACGGACAGGGACAACCTGCCGAAGCTCTGTGAACGGCGATTTTTGAGGATCAGGTGGGGCCATGGAGAAGAGAATGCAGTCCTGGGTCAAAGGTTTATGAATATAGGCATAGGGTTGTATACAGAGTATAGACCTCACCTTCACACTCAATCCAGCCGCCTTAAACCCAGATGTCTTTATAGTGTCACTGATGTCGATGGTGCCAGAAAATGACGTCCACGTTGGTCCAATACCCTACCCTTCAAGCTCAGCCTATTAAAAAGTCTTTCGAAAGAAAGCTACAAACCGCGTGTCTGAAACTCCCTTCACCTATGCAATCGGTGCGCCACATGTCGGTCTTGGTATCTGTCACCATAGAGTTTCTTAAACAACAATTCAATTTATCAAAAGCCAGCTTAAACCAGCGATAGTTACCTGACGTCCACCGAACACTGCCTCATCAACTGAACATGAGTAGCGTTCCGGGGGCCCGCCCGGCCTGGTGATGGGCCAAAGGGAAGGAAGGACGCAAGCGTCAGTGCTGACGACTCAAACGTGAGGTGAAACGGTATTGGCTGAGAGACACAAAAAATGCGCGAGGCTGGGAGGTAAAACTTTGTGATAATGCTATGCCGCCCCGGGACCTTAGATCGGATCTCAGACTTGTACAGCTTCCAATCCGAGGTTTCGATGAAACCGTTCCGGGCAGGGACCAACGCGGGAGGGATAGGAACGGCCGGACGTGTTCGTGGATAATATATGAATGGTGTGGTCACCGTCCTGTGCGTTAGATTTTAGGCTTGGGGAAAAGAACCGCATGGGATGGGTGGGATACATACGTGGCCCCAATATTGATCCCCAAAAGGCTGGATTTGACCAGAGGAACCAAGTTTGGTACAGAGTGCGGTTTATTTATAATCGCACTGACGGAATACTGTTTCGAAAATAAACTTTAGTCTAATGACGTGGGATGATCAGAGTATATCTGGATTCACATCGACAGCCGCCGTGAAGCCGGGAAGTCCTGAAAGCTTTACGTCGAAGGTAGGTGGCAAGGGCTGTGTGGGATATTAGTTAGTTCCAGAAGGTTGCAAAGTACATGTGATAGAGAATAGTGGCGACTGACATAAGTCTTCTCTTCATAAGTGAAGGTGGTTGGAAGGATCAACGAAAAAGACAAAGAGGTAGGGCACACTGTATTGGCTGGTTCTCGGGTCCACAAAAGGGCAGTATCCAAACATAACTTTGCAGACGTCGTACCACCTTCGGCGATTTCTCTCAATCGTAGTCTGCCTTCAATCTATTCGAATATGTCAAGTGGACGTAGGGACGTATATCCGCAACTAACCTTGACCCCTACGCTCGTAACACCATCCGTTTTCATGAGCTCAACCGTACCTTCTACATAGCCTTGAGATCCATAACTTGGAAGGGTGGCGTTGTCTTCTTGTGAGCTCAATCGTAGACGAGCTTCTCCGTTCTTGGATTTCTTCACAAAGTTTCCGGATGGTCTCGGCCGAAATCGATCGGCCAAAGCGATACGCTGCTCGTATTCATGTGGCTCCGCAGAGTACAGCGGCGTATGAGTGAAAGAGGGCGCGACATATGACGGGAGACTTGCGGTAGACATGGGGGTACGGGAAGGAGATTCTACAGTGGGTTCCAAAATACTCCGACGACTGTATACAAGTTCCCCGGGGAAAGGTGAATAAGGGTCATGTGTGACACGCCAGATGAGAAAGCGTGCACCATATGGACGGATTGACTCGACCGGCGGCTCGGCACAGTGGAGTTTTAGGGCTTGTGAAGGCGAAGCATCGTTGAGAAAAACTGGGGATCCCTTTAATAGAGAGAGAACGTGAAGCAGATAAATTGGTAGGTTTACGGTCGAATCGGATGTTGAAGCAATGCTTCAACCCAACTTTCAAAGCCGAGTTATTAGAGTGCTGGTAATGAAGCGCTGACTGAGGGTCAGGGCGGAGATGGGGCTGGACAGGCTGGAAATTAAATATGACCAAACAGGACGCCGGTTACTAATCCTCTCCTATTACAATCTTGTATAACTCCATAGGTCCTGTTATGTATAATCGTCTTTTTTATTCGTACAAACCGGTTGGGCTCGGAGAGTTCTTATTTATCACGTCTATTCACTCGAGTCTAGTCAAAAACATTGCCGCAGTCCAACCGATCACAGACTGCCCGTACTGGTAGGTACCCGGTTCCACGCTAACCGTTACCGTGTCGACATTCACTGTGGCATGTGGGATTGAACGATCACTTATGGTCAACTACTGATGCGGCATGATGTGACATAAACCATCTCGACGACAGGTGGAAAAAGGTGGAAAGGATAGCATGCCCTTGAGCTACACGCTGCCATGTCCGCACGGCCCACTCTCCCACGTCCACATGCACATATACAAAGTGTAAGCTGGTGTTAGGCACTTGATTACTATCAGCAGGGCAGGGCAAGCTAGCCCGTGGTCACTAGATGGGGTACGATGCCCTGCCCCTGGTGAAGCATCGGCACGATTCAGATGCCGTGAAAAATGCCGCAGTCCGTGCCAAGGGACCGATTTTTCTGTTATGCAAATCTTCAATTCATAAGAGTTCTAGACACGAGAATGTATTATGATGTCAGGTAAAAGTACAGTGTATAGGTTGTAGCTGAAATCGTAGCGGACGATGATAAAGCGGAAGATGAAGTAGCTAAATGTGACAACATAGTCCAAAGGAAAGTGACACTAAGTACACTGACACTCCGTTTCTCAGCCCGAACACATCAAGCATGCCTCCTTATTGTCGATTGAACACTGAAGCTTGGCAGCCTCTGCTTCCCGATCCCTCTGCCTCTGAAGGGCTGCTGCGAATTCCGGATCTATTTCGGCAGCCTTCTGGGCTTTATCATTGATAGGCAACGCCGCAGAGCTTGACTCGGGCTTCGGCTGGTTGAACTCCAATGGGGGTGTCACAGGTTCCTGTTTGATCGAAACTGATGCGGTATTGGCCTTAGTCGGGTTAGAGGCAACAATAGGAGATGCTTGAGGGGAAGACGACGACGACGACGTTGGTGTAGGTAGGCCAGCAGCCTTGGTGAGTGCGGCAGCTCGGGCATTGGTGGCGTTGGTCGTCTGCGCCTTGGCGTCCTTGAGTACACTCTGGTCAACGGTAAACTGTATAGCTTGTGCGGCGGGCCTGGTCCTAAGGTAATACATGCCCGTCTTTAACCCCTTCTTCCATCCATAGAAGTGCATACTTGTTAATTGACCAAGTGTAGGAGATTGGAGGTGAATATTCAAGCTCTGGCTTTGGCAAATGAATGCTCCGCGATCAGCAGAAAGGTCGATTACTTTCTTCTGACTGATCTCCCAAACGGTCTTATAGATTGCTTTAACGTTATCAGGGATGGTTGGAATGCTTTGAATGGAACCATTGTGAGCGATGATCATGTTCTTCATGTTGTCATCCCAGAGACCGAGATCAACAAGCTCACGCAGGAGCCATGGGCACACAACTTGGAATTCACCCGCGAGAACGCGACGGGTGTAAATGTTGCTACAAAGATGTCTGAGTGACGGTACGCATCTCTGAGAATTTCTACACACCTGGTATAAGGTTCAAAGCACTCGTTGAAGCCTAGGATTTGACTCGTTGATGCAGTCGGCATAGGGGCTGTAAGGAGCGAGTTTCGCAGACCAGTCCGTGCAATCCTCTCTCTTAAAGGTGCCCAATCCCACAAACCAGATGGAGAGACACCCCATAGATCGAATTGGAGCTGTCCTTGCTGAGCCGGGCTGCCGATCCAGGTCTCATAAGGTCCATCCTTCTCTGCCATATCGGCGCTAGCCTCAAGAGCGGCGTGGTAGATAGTCTCAAAAATTTGAATATTGAGCTCCTTAGCAGCTGGGGAGTCGAAGGGCATATGCAAAGCCATGAAAGTGTCTGCGAGGCCTTGCACACCGATGCCGATGGGGCGGTGGCGCATGTTCGATCGACGAGCCTCAGGAATGGGATAATAGTTGACGTCGATGATGCGGTTGAGGTTGAACGCAACGACTTTTGCCACGTCATGGAGCTTTTGGAAGTCATATTGACCGTTGGATATAAATGTAGGGAGTGCGAGGGAGGCAAGATTGCAGACGGCAGTCTCATCCGGAGACGAATACTCGATTATCTCAGTACAAAGATTGGACGACTTGATAGTACCAAGATTCTTTTGGTTCGATTTGGCTGTGGGACTGTTGAATGATCTACCCAGAAACAAACAGCTGTTTACGTACCGTTTGCAGCATCCTTGTACAGCATAAAAGGTCCACCTGTCTCGATCTGTGCTTCAAGGATAGCATACCACAGCTTCTGAGCGGGGACAAATTTCCTTTGTCGGCCTTCCCTTTCGTATTTCTCAAAGAGAGCCTCAAATTCCTCGCCATGTACATCATGGAGTCCTGGAGCCTCATTAGGGCAGAACAATGGCCAGTCTGCGTTCGCCTCAACGCGTTTCATGCTAAATATAAGTTAGCAACTGAGACCCGGCAAAAAGAATAGACTGACAAGAGGTCGGGAATCCATAGAGCATAGAAAAGGTCCCTTGCACGCGACTCCTCCTTTCCATGGTTTTTGCGTAGGTCAAGGAAATCAAAAACGTCGGCGTGCCAGGGTTCAATATAGATGGCAAAGGCTCCAGGTCGTTTATTGCCCCCTTGGTCGACATAACGGGCCGTTGCGTCATAAGCACGGAGCATCGGTACGATTCCGTTAGAATAACCATTCGTCCCGGCAATGTAGGAACTAGAAAAACTATTAGAAGAAAACTTGGAGGGGATATTAAGTACTTACCCAGTGGCACGAATGCAATGAATATTCAGGCCAATACCTCCCGCGGTCTTGCTGATCATAGCACAGTTTTTCAGGGTATCATAAATACCTTCAATAGAGTCGTCTTTCATGCATACAAGGAAACATGAACTTAGTTGGGGGTTGGGGGTCCCGGCATTAAATAATGTCGGTGATGCGTGTGTAAAGTACCGTTCTGACATGAGATTATATGTTTGAATGACGCGATCGATGTCTGAGCCGTGAATACCAACGGCTACACGCATGATCATGTGTTGTGGGCGTTCAGCGACACGCCCGTCGATGCGAAGGAGGTACGAGCGCTCCAGGGTTTTGAAGCCAAAGCTAATATACATTACATCAGCTAAATGTGTGATACTCCCCTATAAAGAGATGCTCACAAGTTGTAATTGAAGTCGCGGTTGTAGATTATTGCAGAGTCCAATGTCTCAGCATGTTCAGTCACGATGTCATATGTCTCCTTCGAGATCATGCCAGCGGGCCGCCCATTCTTTGGATTGACTAGGATACATTAAGAGATGTCATTGGGATGGGAGATAATGTCTTACCATAACTGTAAAGATCCTTGATGACCTGCGAGAAATTTTTCTTGGTCTCCTTGTGTAAGTTAGAGATCGCGATACGAGCGGCGAGGACAGCATAGTCGGGATGTTTGGTTGTAAGATAAGCGGCAGTTTCAGACGCGAGATTCTGGTAGGAGGTGATCAGTCGATAATCGTTTCATGGCCATGAGCACGTACATCAAGCTCAACCGTCGTCACCCCTTGGTAAACTCCTGCAACAACCTTCTGTGTGACTCTACAATGCGATATCGGCCATATGGTCTAATCTAGAACGATCGCAACGCACTCGATAGGGTTTACATAGTTCATATCAAGTCCATAACAAAGTTTGTCTATCCTCGTCGTGATCTATTCGGCAGAGTTAGAATAGGTACAAAACGCGACGAACAAGAAGAAAAGCACATACTTTATCAAATTGAACGCGCTCCTTGCGTCTATGATAATAAGCATGAGTATGGCGTCGCGATACGCGTAAGGCGCGTCTTGAGCATCAGAACAAACGCACCCATCTAAATAGAACGTGAGTAAATCAGGGTGAATGATCATAAGAGATCTTACCTCGCTTAAAGACGAAAGCCATTGGAGTAGTGGTTTACTTGTCGAGCAAGGAGAGGGAAGGAAAGTAGATGGTGGAACAACTGAAGGAAGGAAGCAAACGCGCCAACTGTTTTAAATTGATCACTTACTAAGCCGCCAGATTATTTGGACATGTTTATCCATCGTAACTTATCTCTCCAAGTTGACAGAGAAAAGTCATTACAAAACTGTTAGACGATAGAAACCTTATACAGAGGAGCTGAAGAAACTTTCCAACTCTCTAAAAACAGGTATTTGCTGCAGGAGTTGCATGTAAAGAGCTCTTCATACGCTTCTGGTTAGGGTTAGTCGCGTCACGTCGCGTTAATCAACAAGAACGCGTTGTTTAATTATATGGACGCGTCCTGATGCTGATGAATGTTATGACAACTCTCGAGTCATCAAGAATCATAAAAAGGACAAGGATCAACTTCTTCAATGGGCGCTGGATCTAGATTCAGATGGGGTCCTGGGCGTTACGTACTGAGTGAATGTAAGCAACTCATAGATTATACGTGTTCTAGATGCTACAAAGAGATCTATGTAGAGCTAACATGAAGTGGTACAATGACATGCCCAATGCTATGCTAATGACATATATTAAACCCCTTAAAATCCTGGTACTGACCCCTGGCGGAGGACCTTGTGCGCCTGCTTCATCGATAGCAGTTATTTCGTCCTCGGTTAAAGGGGCTTCGGAAATAGAACATTTCATATCATGATGAGTAAGGTGTACAGTGACCAAAAGAACATACAAATATCAGCGGCAGCAAGGTATTCTTGGAGGTGGCGTTCGCTCGAGCTTGTGCTAAAAAAAAATAGAATGAATTCAATTTGACGGTCTTGAGCGATGAACGCTATACTGACGTGACAATGACAGCCCCTTTTGCTTTGATCCAAGCTAAAATAACCTGAGTAGGGCTCGCACCACGTCGTTCAGCAGCGGCATTGACTGGTGCATCTACAGGGCCCCCAGGATACTTTGTAATTGGGCTGGATGAAAGTGAAGGCCCAGTACAAGAAAGCAGGGTCAGGCACGTACGTGAGGCCGTTATACGCTTCAATGACAATTCCATGCTTAGCGGCATACTCTAGAAGATCCTTTTGCTCCGCATAATTGTACGGGTGAAGAGGAATCTAGATATATCCAGTTGGGTAACGGCTACATATATACACATAGCATGAAAGTGTACGAACTTGATTCACAGCAGGCTTGATCCTCGCAATCTTCAAGATAGTCTGTAGCTGCTCCAGCCCGAAATTGCTTACGCCAATGCTCCTACAAGTACCAAGTCAGGGGCACGGATAGCAAGAGAGGGCAGTGGACATACCTCGCCAAACCATCATCTTTTATCTTCTCAAACTCCTTCCAAGCCTCTTCAAGATGAGGTAAAACAAAGACGGGCCAATGTATGAGATATAGGTCCACGTGTTTTAGACCAAGCTAGAGAAAGGATTTGAGTGGAGTTGAGTATTACAGAAATAAGAGCGTACCCTTGCGAGGCTTGACCTGACCGACTTCTGTATAGGATTGGAACTATACTTTGTCGTTATGAATAGGTCAGAGCGCGCTAGGCCACTTTCTCTAATGGCCAGCCCTACGCTCTCCTCGTTATGATAGACTGTAAATTAACCAGTCAGAGCCGAACACGTTGTTCAGATGAGGCCAACGACTACTCACACTGTGCAGTATCGATATGTGAAAATCCTACCTCTAGCGCTCGAGAAACAGATTCTGTTGCGTCCTTGTCACGAAGTACTGTCCCTGTTCCAAAACCAATAGCAGGAATCTGCAACCGACAAGTTCCGTTTAGATGCCGAACTCCCCGCATTTTCTCCCTTAACCTACCTCGTTCCCGTCGTTGAGTTTCACTGTTCCGAATGGCATTGAATGCTGGACCTAGTAGGGGCGTTGAAGAAGGCGTCAGCTAAACCGAAAGGTTGCCCAAAATATACCATAACGTCAGAGACTCTCAGGCTGACTTACAACTTTACACACAAAGCCTTACGACAACCTCCAAAAGTGTTCTCTGACTTGAAAATCCCTGGTCTTCTTTCTCATGTCATACAAATGTTCAGATGTCGATGGCTCTTCCGCAGAACCGAGCCACTGGAGGAATGGAAAAAGGGTGAGGCGGGACTCGGATTCGGAGGATGATCCCGACCAACCTCTGAAGAAACCTCGAAAACCAGACGCAGACATAGGGATAGACACAAAGACAGTGTCGAACAATATGCGGAAGCCTTATACGCGAGATCCAACATATTACATGGAAGATGGAAGCTGTATCTTGTTGGTTGAAGATAGACTATTTAATGTGCGTACTTAGCGTTTCGAGTGCCAAATCTGAAGTAAAGTCTGTATATCCATACCACGAGATAGGTTCATAGGACGATTCTAAGCAAAGATACTTCGAGTTTCAGTACTATGTTTACTTTACCTCAAGGGGGTCAAGAAGCGGAAGGACGTTCAGACGATAACCCGATTGTGCTGACTGGGGACACCGTTTCTGAATTTCAAAACTTCCTTTGGGCTCTGTATGCACTGTGAGTGCCCCTTGTCATGTATTATACAGGTTACTTATCCGAATTTAGCCCTCCAGAACTTACAATAGCCACTTCTTCAAACGCGGATCTGACCCAACTCATCGACATAGCTCGTGTATCCAACAAATATTCCTTCAAGACTCTGGAAACTTGGGCACTAAACACAATTCAGGCATATGTCAACCGAAAACCGTCCCCAATACTTAGCGCCCTTCCTACTCCAAACATCTACACGTTCTTGCCAAACACCGCTACGCCACCACTTCCCAGCGCCGCCCCCACTATCCAGAGTACGGCACAATTAACGAAGTTGATTCGCCTTGCACAAATGTGTAACCACGAGCCATTATTGAGCACCATGATAGGCATGCTAAAACAACTGATGAGCTCATCACTACAATATGCGTATCTCGCAGTGACGCTCGCGGATGAATTAGATCTTAGGAACTTGAGGGGGGTCGCATATTTAGAAGTGATGCAGAGGGCTGTTGTTGTGAAACGCACTAGTGTGGACACTATAATCCCACCAGCAACTCAGCCACCAGGTGAGAATAGCGGTAACGCTACGCCAGAAAGCCAGGAAGGAGATATCGACGGCGAAGGTCGTCTGGTTGTCACCCGTGCACAACAATTTCGTCTCTTATCGGGCTACTACCGGCTCACTGGGACATGGGAGCGCCTCCGAATGACTCCGCCACAATTCGACCACGCCCCTTCATGTGGTGCAATATGGCACCAGCATGGATGTACGCAGAGCTGGCTTGAATTCTGGAAAGAAAAAACGAGAACCGATGCAGTTCTGGCACTAGGTCTCGCAGACGTGCTTGGTAGATTGAAACAAGTACAAAAGGATTATGACCGATGGGGAAGCGCAACCTATATGCATCCCGAATGTAGGCTGGCAGCAAGAAAAAGTATCCTGAAGGTCATCAAAACAGTTGAAGATGCACTTCCAGATTATTTTTCCGAAGCTGGTGACGAAATTTGAGTTATGCATTTGTCCCGCAGGTACACTACATAACCGTTCTACTAATATATCATTATAATGTCAATTATCGTGCTGCACAATAAATATACCATCAGTGCGGGCCGATGCCGCTTTCGAATGGTGTTTTTGTTTCACGGGTTCCTGCTGCTTCCGTTGCGACTTCTTTTACCAGCCTTTACTCCAGTTGTCAATAACGACACATCTACTGCATCTTCATAGCGTGGCCGATGTCCATTTGTGGCGACAGCCCATGGGTCCGTAACCATATTCCGCTGTTTTAGTCCTTGTTTCGAGCTCGAGGGTGCCACCATCATACTTTGCATTAGGGTATCAATATCGGCGGTACTGGGCTGCTGCTCTAAAGCAGCCTGGGAGCCACGTAGCAATGTCTGTTCGAAAAGCTCGTTCTCCTCAAGTTTTTGGACTTCATTCCGAAGACAATACATCACTTGATCGTAAAGCACTGTATTCAAAGAAAAAATCAGCATACATCAACTGAAAATATGATGTGGTCAACCAAAGTTGCTCACACTTTTCTTCGGGCGAACCTTCAGGAGGGCGGGGTATCAACAGCTGGCCTAGTTCTGCTCTTCCCTCTTCTGGACGTGGTTCGCCCAATTGTAGACGCTCCTTACATTTCCGCTCAAAGTCGGTTTGGCTCAGCTCACTGTCTGAGAGAGAAGTTTCATCGGCTCCATAGGCGGTCCCGACCGAACTAGCAGGGGATGGCGCGCGTAGGACTGGTGATGCATATTCGGTGTGATGCTGGGTGGCCATTACCAGCGGGAGAATCGAGATTCGGGGGTTCTTGATCTAGCAGGTGGTCGTCGTATGTAATCTGCGGAGCTCTTACGTTGAGCAAGGCGCTATAGTGTAGTGGTTATCACTCGAGATT
>CEMJ01393797.1:30296-51631 GCA_900068955.1 Clitocybe nebularis | reverse complement strand
CATGGTGGTGATCAATGGAAGGTGGTGGGGAGAGGCCCACCCCCAAGGAGATTGAGCTTCTAGACCTGTCATATCCGAAAAGAATCTTGAACGTAAGTGTAAAATATCCCAGATGAAAAGCATACTTACTTTTTAGTCCAAACTTTTGCAACGACAGATTCGATATGATAATGCAATAAAAGAATGTATGGCATGAAGTTTAAACGGTTCAAGTTAGTACAAAAAATGCTCTGGGCTGGGGGAAACATCAAAGGGGGAGATGAAGATATAAGGATGTCCATGAAAGGTGATACCCATAGTTTGTGAGCATCACACACCGAGTGTGTATGTTGTTCTTCTTCCTCCCCTGATGAAGTTCTATGTCACTAGCTGCCGAGAATTTAAATTGCTTACTTCTTCCGAGTCTTGGTCATTACATTGTGATCCAGCGTAAAGATTGGCAGAACCTGATTTACGGATGAAGCAAGCACCGGTAGCTTTGTACGAGTGGCCACCCCAAAAGGTTGTTCCTTGATCTCCATGCTCTGTGATCGTATGGGTAAAGAGTCCCTGCCACGGAGAGACTCTACTTCCTATGGGCCCTTAATGGGTATAAGACGCTGTCGACAATGACAACTGTATTGGAAGCAGCAAGATTATGATCTACACGTGATGGCAGTTTTTAGGCCGCGCAACTTACTAATTGTATGTTGTTTTATTCTCGTCTTCACGACGGTACTACATGGTATATAAACTTCCCTACTGGATGTAACTCGCAATTATCAGTTTAGCTGAAGACCCTCCTTAATTTACCTGAAACATCTTTCGCAGGCTGCAGCTAAGTTAGATTACAATGTCAGGCTACGGTTAGTATACATTGTTGTCCACATGTGGGGAATCTGACTGAGGATTGTTCTTTTAGCACGCCAATGCCAATGTATGTACTTGATTTCGCCGCAGGATCTACCCCCACTTCTAACAAGCGAACTCGTACAGACTTGTGTGAGTGGGCGACTGAGCACGTCGCAGAATGCGACGCACTTGCTTCCGGACTTCTGTACAGTCCTTACTCTACAGTCTACTTTGGATACGAAAAGGCGTTCCGCGTAGGTTCTCAATCTCAGAGGGTGTACCTCCAATGTCGACCAGATTCTAACATCACATACTCGCAGCTCACTGGCTCTCTCCCTGGGAGCGGTCCCAACCCATCCGACACATATGGATTGTATTTCTATCCGGAGAATCACCCTGCCGTTCACATTACTGACATCAAAGGAAATATTTTCAATCCCCCTTACAACGCAATCACAACGCCGTTCAACAAGCAAGGAATAGTTTCTGGCGAGATAAGCATTGGTATCGAGATAGACGATGAAAATAGATGGTTCATCATGGCTACCACCAAATTAACGTTCCCTACTGACCCTCGGTACAACGGGAAGTACTACTTGTTTACTCTTCCACCGTGAGTTACCCGCCATGGAGCTCATCCCTAGCTGATTCCTAGTGTTTGGCATTTTGTGGTCTTAGTCTGTCCTCGTCCGATTCCAACGACATCTCGGAGGGAAATTCGTTTAAGGTGGATGATAATGTGCCCAATATTCATCGATTCCGTCACGCCGGATTTTTGCCGGTCGTCGGCTGAGGCCTATTTGAGGGCTACTGTCGTTAAGTAAAGGTACAAGCCATTCATGCTCATACCCTTGTATTTAGTCTCAATCAGTCAGTTATTCCTGCTTACATCCTGTCAAATTGACCTTCTACCCGTGATCCTTCCTTAACAATGATGGTCTCAAGTATTTTCAATTCCGCACCCAAGATTTGGTATATCATAAAAGCATAAAGAATAAGTGTCGCGAATGGTCGGAAATTGTCTCTCCCACAGCCAAAATATGACCCAGCACCGACCACATGTTTTTGCCTTGTAGCATATCCATCTTCCAGTACGAAACGACCATTATGTATAACGAGCTTTCACCAGTTTATATATTCAAGTCTGCATGGCCTTCATTGATTTCTGTGGTCGATTCATCCATGCTCTTGTTCAGGCCCTCCTTGTCTGGGTTCTCGTTTTCGCCCAGGTCTATATTCTTGCTTAGGCTCTGATCGTCTTTTGAATCTACGTTCTCGCTCGGAATCCCAGGGTTTTCTGACTCGTATTTGTAAATAAGCTCAGTCATGACTGTGTAGGCGGCCCTAGCATCACGCACACCTATGCTCCCGTTTATATCACTATTCCAACCTATCTGAGATGATTCCCCATTGTGAAAGGACCGGGGTTTCATGCGTAAAATAAACGTCTCGTCCCCAGTGAGTTCATGTTCTCTGGGTGTCTCATAGTCCTCAGGAATCTTCCCACATATAACCAGTTCACCGTATGGTAAGTCGTAACATGAAAATATTCTGCTTTTGAAAATGGCCATTATCTCGCCAAGGTCACCTTCCATTCGGAAATTTTCGTCCTTCCAAGTGCGGATGGTAAACGGCACAAGGTATGTGTCATCTGTGTGAGAGTCCGTCATGAGATGTACTTCTAGCAGCAGAACTTACTGTACAGGGTGAGTGTCATTCCAGAAGTGACACCAAGATCCCAAAGACTCCCTGAATCCTTTGGATGAGACGAACTGTAGAAAACCATGTTAGGGGATGCAGCTCCAAATCGGGTGTTCTAAAAGGGGTGTGGACTTGAAAGGAGACCTTATCAACTAGATAGAGCCAAGGTCAACGATGAGCGCGTGAGGGCTGATGGTGAACGTTCCTTACCCGCATGAATCGTGGACCCAGGGCCACATCCTAATTCTACGAGTTTCTTTTCTTCGTCTCGAATTTCCTGGCCAATTAGAATCAAAAATCTGCCTGCAATGGAAAGCCCATGCTGGGACAGCATCCCACCCCTGAAATGCTGTAGGGTTTCATCAACTTTAACTAGAACGTCCAATTACCTGCTGTCGGCGATGAGCGTCACTGTAAAATTGGCGGGGAATATGCCTGTATTACAGCCTTGCAATTGCGGATCGGGAGTCATGGTCAGTCGCCTTTTGAATACTCAGAGGGTGGTTCTGGGGCGGCCTCGCAAGTTCAATATCAATCCCCGTCCCAGAATCGAGGACATATCTGGTATATGCAGGGTTTGGTTAACAAACAACAGGCCCCCTCCGCCCAAGGTCCCGCCCACGAGGGTCCTGAGCCCGCCGATGCGCATTTTCTCTTCAATAGTGACTTCCCTCAGAAGTTGGGCAACGGAAATTCCAGATAATGTCGTGAGGCCAAAATGAGACCCATCCGGCCTTTGGAATATCAAGGCAATCTTGGCCAAAGAATTGGGAGGTACTGGCGCAATCTATCAGTCTGATCTTGGCTTGGTTCCCCACCAATATCCAATCTATTTCCAGGGGAAACCCCATAATATAAGAGCTGTCGATGTTCACGGGGACGGTGGCCGTTGTGCTGCATCGTCTGTGTACCTTTTAACTTCATTTGAGACGAGATGGTAATTTTTAGGTCCGCGATAGCTGTTCCTGGGTCGGTGTCCATATAAGCACTTTTACCAGTGAAAGTTTTGATAATAAGCAGCGTGCTCACAAACTAGTCTAGGGTTTCCGGATAACTTGGCTTGGTGCAGACGCCGGGCTAGGAGTTTTTGGATGATTGTACTCGGCGCTTGACGGATCGTGATTCTGAGTAAGCTAGGTGGCTACAATCATGATTTTGAAAGCTGAAGTTGTTCAATGTTGGTATAAATATCATACCGATGTTTGATCGTGATCGAGCTCTGTTCGTACATCTGCTGATGTAAGCTGTTGCATTTCACTTTGTTGGGTCGCCCCTGGATAAAGTAACACCTGGCACAGGCCAGCAAGCACCCACTTTTATCGGCCGCTCTCCTTGCCTTCTAGGCCTTGGGGAATCAGATATGTCCTCAACCCGTCCCCACATGAAGCCCAAATCCTCGTCGTATCAGTATATAGCGGAGGAAGAGGGCCTCCTATCGGGCGTCGTCGGTGACAACAAATCAGACCAACTCGATCCACGGCCCTCATGGTCCAGAGGAAAGATCATTGGGACTGCTTCTTTCTTCATCGTCCTCCTCATATCAGGAGCTTTCGTTCGAACCATCCTGCGAGGTCCTGTTTCACGTCCTAATCATAGCTTGTGGTATACTGGAGCCGAATTGCACTCGAACGGGACTCACGACTTCAAGCGCACTGTTTTACTAGTGTCTATTGATGGCCTAAGGTCCGTTCAGAACGTTCACCATAGTGGTTCGTGCTGATTACGTAACTACAGAGCGGATTACTTGGATCGTGGACTAACTCCAAACCTTCTTGGTATCAGCAAGAATGGGCTTCGCGCAAAGTCAATGAAGCCTATATTTCCTGTAAGCGTATCAGTGGCTACAGCACCAGTATATTGACCAATGTGGGGCTTAAGACACTGACGTTCCCGTGAGTTCGTCCTATCATTGCCAGGCCGTCATTTCACACAAGTTTGTTGCTTTTAGGAATCACTGGGCATTAATGTATGTATGCATAATACCTCCTACGAATCCACACCCACAATCTCAACAGGACCGGACTATACGCTGAATCTCACGGAATTGTAGCTAATGTACGAACTCTTTTGTGATAAATGAACCAAGAGTTGACCGCGGAACAGAACTTCTGGGATCCAGCAAGCCAGACAGAGTTTCATTACAATCGAATCGAGTCTTGCTGGAAACCCGCATGGTGGTATGGAGAGCCAGTCAGTCATACTCATACAATCATATATCTCAACTGATAAAATATTTAGATGTGGGAAACAGCGGAAAAAGCTGGCGTGATTACGGCTAACCTCATGTGGTTGGTTTTCCGACTGCACCCTAACCAGCTTGGTGCTGATATGAAATTTAGGCCCGGTCCTCCGAAGACGACTACAGGTGCTCATTCGTCGTATTTTGTCCCATGGAAGGTACACAAACCAGGACAATACAATCCATCTATCCTCTAATTTCTTGTGTTCAAAGGATCACGTCCCCTTGAGAGAGAAACACAACCAGATCATCAGCTGGATTGATCTCCCCCTCGAACTCAGACCGCAGCTGATTATGGGTATGTCTTCCCTCACTCCTTTCACATTGCACGGTTGAGTCAAACCTCCGTCTGTAGTGTATGAGCCTTCTCTGGATCAAGCTGGACACGCGACGGGGCCTATGTCCGCTAGAGTTAACGTCCGGCCTTTTCCTTTATCCACTTTTTCCTCACTAAAGCGGCTTAATTTTTTTCCAGAGGACACTGAGCGAAGTTGATACTTTTGCCAAGGATCTGCAGACATCTCTCAAGGCCAGAAATCTCACAGACATAGTTGACGTTGTCTTTGTTAGTGATCATGGGATGACGGATACCAGCGACCCGGAGCTCGTGTATATGGACGATATCCTTGGCGAAGACGGCTTGAAGATGATCGAGCATGAAGATGGTTGGCCATCCATGGGACTAAGATTCTATCCCTCGGCTAACGTCTCCCAGTATCTCGAGACGCTCCTGAAAGCGTCTGACGAAAACTCAGAGAAATTCGACGTCTTCACACACGATACGATGCCAGAGAGATATCATTTCTCTCACAGTGAGCGAATTGCGCCTATTTATCTTGTGCCGAAGATAGGCTATGTGTTGACGACAAGAGCTGAAGGTACAACTGGTATGAACAAAGGCGTAAGTCAACAGCTCTGGTTATATACAAGATTGGCTGATGTTGGGGCACAGAACCATGGCTATGACAATAATGAATTGTCCATGCATGCCATATTCATCGCTCACGGACCCTTTACCACTGATGTCAAGGCTGTGCACCAGAGCCAAGGGGCAGGCAAACCCAATACAGATTGGCATTCCACATCGAACGATGCATATATCATGGAACGTTTCGAGAATGTAGAAGTGTATAACCTCATCATCAAACTCTTAGGGATTGAACATTTCGCTGCGGCGAACAATGGCACAGTAGGGTTCTGGGATAAATACCTATAGTTAGGGTTCACGAGACGGCATAGATGCGCTGTTTTTTTCTTGTACTTATAATAACCCTAATATATCTATATCCAAGCATGGTTTTGATTGATGTGCTACACTATGAGAGAGGCCGGTTCCAGATTGTACAGAGCATGAAAATAGTAAGAGAAAAGAATAAAGACATCCAACCGTTAAGTATTGGGGAAAGACCTCAACTTCATACTAATCATCATAGGTTAAATTCATCAATGGCCGTCAGCATCAAATACCATCTGGTGCCCATCCCTTCCCATCGGCATATGGCTGCCTGTAACGCCCGGAACGTATGCTGCCTCGGGTAGACCACTCTCGTCGAGACCTTCTGCAGCTTCAATGATCTCATAAAGCCTCGATGCCACTTCAGGAGGAGGCACTCGGCCGCCGAGGATGTCCCGAGCAGGTACGGGGGAACCATAGAAATCGCGGTTAGCATCTTTGCGTTCAATAAGGGCAGTTCCCTCAAGTGACAAGCCCGCGAATAGGCCTGTTTGTACATGTAAGTAGAACACATACTGAAAACTAGATCTGAATCGTACCTTTCGACTTTGAGTAAGAGAACATGGGTGCTGGGTGAGCCAGGGATGCCTGCACGCTTCCACCAGTTCCGATTGGCCCTGCACTAGCACTGATGTTGCCACCGATCGTTACGTTTCCACCGAGGGAGAATGCTCGGACGGCATCCTCGCTGTTGAGGACGATAACAAAATCGGTGATGTCTGCACCGATTTGCAGACCCCATCCGAGACCGCCTGTAGCGATGCACGAAGGCGCTGACCAGGACCCGTCGGGAAGGCGGGCGATTACTATCCCTGAACCTGCCTTCCCTGAGAATACGAAGCCCGCTTTGAGAACCTGGAACACAGCGAGACCTAAATTGGAAGTGAATATTGCAGTACATCTGGGTTCTGGAAAGCACATACCCCGAGCTCTTTGTAAGACAGCCTTGGGGATAGAGTTGAGGGCTGATTCGGGTCGTTCAGGATCGGCTGTATGAAGGAGCCTGAGTGTCAGAGAGAGGAAGAGAGAATATGGATCTTGAATGAACGCACCCAAGAAGCTGTCAAGAATAGTGGCCGCTTTCTCTGCCTCTCCTGGAAGACTGAACCCTTGAACAAAATCGCGAGAGCCACTAGCAACCTTCGTTGAACTTGCTTGGACGAATGCAGTTGCTTGGATCCCAGCTTTCTGGGCGCCCTTGCGGAATTTGTCCATCATCGACATTGTAGAAAGGGATATAGAACAGGTACTATGCTCTCGGATAAGGATGAAGAGAAGTGTAATACAGTCAACAAAACCTAATATACGAGGTTTTGAGGATGCTGTACCGGTACAAGTAACAAATTGGCGCTTTCCGTTTACGTCACGCAATAAGCGTACACGTGAATCCCCGAGTCAATGGAAAAACTGATAACAGATTCATATTATTGGGTCTAGCGACAACGCGGAATTTTTAATGCCCAACATCCTTCACCGCCATGAACCATTAACTACAAAGGATCCTGTTGCAGGAGTCGTCAGGGAATTATTGGGATCAGATTCCCAAGTTACAACTCCATTGTTTTTGCGGATGTACTTGTATTCTAGATTAGTGCTGGCGGGCATATCGATAGTGACTGAGTCGCAAAGGCACATGGCGTCAGAGAATGGTTCAAATCTTTTGAGACAGACATACCACTCCAAGTTGGATATCCAGCTGCTGATAGCGGAATGGCATTTTCTGGCGACCAGTTCTTTAGTTGATCAACTGATCCCGTCAGATAGATATTCTCTACGAACAAAGGTAGAGATATTTGGATGTTGTTTCTCCCATCAGAATGGTCAGCACTTACCTCCGGGAACTGTTGTAGCCACCACATTGAACGTGGCTTTAACAATTGGACCAGGATTACTTTCACAAACAGCTGGTACTTTCAAGCCTTTGGCACCCCAGCTCGCAGACTGTGTCCCTTTTCTTGCCGCAAACGCAGACAACGTCGATGCATAACTCCAAGTCAGATGGGTAGCACTAAGTGGGGCTCCATTCTCACGGCTGTATTGTTCCGCTAGGCTACCATCAGGGGGGGTGTATTTCGCGTTGATAGCCAAAAAACCGTCGGCATGGTCTTTTATAGCGCCGATAAGACTGGTGAAAGTGCTTGAAGGCGACGAGTAAGTGCCGGGAATTACCGAGGGTAAGAATTGGCGGAAGAAGACGAGCGAGATGTTCGTAACGGTCAAGGAACGCTGCGCCTTCCATACAATGAGTGCATCATACAATTGCTCCGCGACTGCCGCAGTCGTGAGGTACCAAGGCTAAATAGGGTGATATTTTAGTGACGAAACTCATTGGAAGCGAAATAAGATTATATTTACATGACCACCAAAGTAAATGTCTTCGGCGTACCGGCCAGTTGCGACAGCCGCATTGGCCGCGATCCCTTTGTTAATGGTATAGATAGATCGGAAAGAATCTACATAGACTTTGAGACTCGCTAACGCTTTGTCTGAACACGGTTGGAAGGTTGCTGCATCACATCCTGCAGTGGCATCAAAGGTGTGGATGGAAGCTAGGGCTGAATTGGCGTCTTTCCCAGAGCGACCACCCTGCGTATTTGACGTGATGAACGATGCGCTAGGGTTCCAATATGACTGCCAAGTGAAGGGGGTCAAGCTTAAGCAAAAAGGAGAGGATCGGGAGTCTCACTTGTAGGAAGCAAAGGACATTATTGGCTTGTGTGGCCCAGTTATCGACAACACTACCTTGACCAACTTTTTTAGCCAGAGAAACACCTTGGCGGAGTGCCCGATGTTGTACTGCGGTTGTGAAAAAAGATGCAGAAGAGACTTCTTCCCATAGATCAAACCTATATAGAGGTCGAGAGCAACGTCGCGGGGCTCTATCATAAGACGCACCCAGAGATATTCCACCCATTGGCAACGTAGTCCAAGTCGAGTTTTATGACTGGCCATAACTTCTGAATGACGTATGAGGAGTTGGAATTGGCGACCAGCCAGTCTGCATAGTTGATAAGGGCGATAGCACGTAATGCTGGCCCATCTGAACGTTATCATAAATTATTATGAAAGGATACATGGACTTCTTGTCGTACCGCGCTGTGGCCTATAACAATGCTCATTAGGGTTTCTTGTCATTGGATCAAGGAAAATTCGAAGTACCTGCCCCATCCATCTGTAAACGCGGAAAGTGATATCTGAAATTTCGGTTCCCCGAGGCCACCCGTTGAGACATTTCCACTAGGGTTTGCAACATGTTGGAGAACAGTCTGCGCTCCGACAAAATCGTCGATTAAACCTCGGAGGGAGTTATCCTGCCCAAGAGTATACCTGTAGACTAAATGTGTCAACCTCTCTAGCCATTTGCCTTTGAATGCAACGCACCAGTCGATTATTCCTTTGAACACTAGGGAGGAATCCCGTGTCCATGTGTAAAGGTAATCAGGATCATGAGTGCTTGGGCTTGCAATGACAACCCCAGGCTTAGTGTCAAGGCAGAGTCGTTAGATATGTCACGAAGAAAAGAGGGTTGTAACTTACCTTTGCACCCGACGACCTCGACCCCTTCGATCCAATATTAGCAAGTACACCAGCTTTCGCGATGGGGTATTCCTTTGCTATGTACAGATCCACCACTGCCCCGGACTGAGAAAACACTCCTGTACAGAACGCAATAGCGGAGAGTAGAACGACGCGCATCCTTGTGTGAGGAATATTTTGAAGTTTTTCCACCACAAAGGAGTAAAACAACCATAGTGCGCTTTTATACGAAGCGAAGAGGCTTCCGATCTGAACCATCGAAACTAGCCCCGAATAGCAGACAACCGCAAGGAATCCAAGAATAATCAGGTGGTTGGAACGTTCGCGTGGTCCTGTCTTGGTTCCACCAGGCGAGCCGAGCGGTGGTGAAGGGCAATGCTCCATGTTTGTGGTTCTCGCTATCGATTCTTGAGCACCAAGGGGAAAGCTCCACTGGCGAGATAATACGAGTTGTTAGATATGGTTGTGGTACATAGTAAGGGCACGATTGAGGCTAAGGCATCCAAAGAATGGTATGTGGTAAGATAATTGTATGGAAGTAGGAGTCAACAATATTCATGGTGGCATTTGATTCCAAATAAGCGAGGTTTCCACATGTTCATTCCATTTATCTTCGCCCAAGCACCACTCTAACCAAGCACCATGCGAAGTCAGGCCAGTCACCAGTGCATGTATTTGATTTATGCGCCAAATTTCGAGGACCGCATCCAGAAACGTATCACTCTGGAAGATAGCTTCAAGCTTCTTGACTGGCTCCAAGTGCTATTTTATTTCCGTATCAATCATAGAACAATCTGGACCCTGTTAGTGACTAGTGGCTGTACTGTTTGAAAAGCTTTGACAGTAAATAGATGTACATACAACCATATTCGCATTCAAGTGGCGCAGAGTCCAGAGTCCAGACCATCATCAATTACAACAAGTGTTGGCACTGTGATCGTTAGTGATCTGTCATATACAATAGTCCCGGATGGAGTCGTTAGCCAATACCACCTTTGTCCATCTCCTCCATCGAGCAGGATGCCAGAAAACAGCTCATTGCCACTCGATGATGACAACATCGACCGAATATTGACCTTCTTGCCAAGCTTTGCAGACCTGCGATCCACTATATTGGTTTCGAGATCGCTTTTCCTTGTGTACAGAGCCCATCCCAACTCTATCATTCAAGCTATTGCCCGCAACGTAACCGGACCTGCGCATCATCAAGCTCTAAGGGCGCTTCGCTTTCCTTCCAACGACATATCGCCACTGAAGCGTCATGAAGCAAAAGGTTTAGTTGCGAATGCAACCGTGGTGAAAGAATTGGAAGACCTGTTCAGTTCAAGGCATGTCTATTACTCTGTCCCTGTACTCTCACCGCCACTGTTTGTCCAGACATAAAGATCGAACATCGCAAACCAGCGTATTAACATCGACAGAATCTTCCCGCTTTAGCCGCGCAATGTATACGTTGATGTTATTCTCCTACACTTTCCCCGGCAATGACCTTGACACCGGAGAAGTCCCCAGTGCTCAAGATATTGAGGATAACATACTCCAACGGAAACTATTTTTAGCAGACTATCCTACGGACGAGTTACGAGCAGTTTACAGCGTTGCCAGTTTTCTAACAGAGGTGGTTTTGTGGACAGAGATTTCAGAAAATCATATGCAGTGTATGTCACTTCGTTACACAGTCATGAACGAGTAAAATCAATCCTTTTCATTTAGGGGAAGACTTTGAAAGCAAGGCCCTTTACATTGGCCCGGCACAAATTTTAAAGGCATACAAAACCAGGTCTATCAGTGGAACGCTTGAAGAAGGTGTTCGCCTTAGCCTGCTCCCAAGAGACCACATTTCCGATCCACTTTCCGCAGTATGGAGTGAGCGTGATGTGGAACCCTCAGGATCAACTCACTTTGAGTCTATCCTTGACGAAATTCACGGGGAAAACGATGCATGCATGTTTCAATTGCCTCTGACGCTCGTGTGCATAATCCAACCCAACCTACAGGTCAAAAATGCGACGCTGTTCGAGGCTTTGATCTATGGAACGAAACAAGTATGTTCTTTTAGACTACTACTCAACAGACAACACATCTATTTAAATCTTGCAGATTGGGAATACCTTTGGGGAATTGACTCTACAGCTCAATCCGAACAATTGTGGCACTATCTTGTTCCAATGGGTGTCTTCGGGGAACATATCGACACGATCTTTGATCGTGAACAACGACGTTACAATACTTTTTCCTATACAAAGCTACTGCAAGAAATACATGATGTCAGGACTGCTCCTTACAAAACGTGGAATAGGCAAGATTGGATGTGCACACTTTGCACAGTAGAAATCATTCAATCCCACCTACATTTATGGCTTCTGGGACGCAAGAGGAAAAGTGACGTATCTCATTTTACTATCCAGAGATAGTAAGACTAATGAAATGATTGCTCCTTCAGCTGGACGCCACATTCCACCGGATTGCCAGTATGATCCAACCCCTCTATCAGAGATATCACCTTTAAACTCACCTTTTCGATTTAGCGATGGACATGCCTGCAAGCTGCAATTTGTAGACACCGGACATGCAAGAAAGTTCAACGTATGTCATCTAAGCTTTCACGTCAACTTTTTTTGTTTGTTGATGGCCTAGCCCCCGCTCCAGCATCTTTGTTTGCCTGTCTCTAGACCATAGTTGCGGTGGTGTTTCATCACCTCGGAAACCATTGAATTGGTACCTAATTTAGACACTCAGCGTTCGGCGCTCATCTATAGTCAGCATTCTGGGTACTTTGTTCGTGCAAATGCGACACAGATTTACATTATTATTGAGCGTTCCGAGTTGGACGCCTGTTATTATTAGATTAGATATATGTACTGCTGTAGTTACCAAATTTGTGGCTATCAACGACCTGCCAGCTTAGTCGCCCAACTTGGAATTCCGGCGGTGGTCCAGCCGTCCAGGTAGTAAAATCAAGCCAGTCCCGAATGTCAGCGATCAAAGACCCACTCCTCTCCTTCTCTGGTACTGGAAAGAACCATGCAAACGCTCAGTCTGCTACCAGTCGATGAAGATATAATCGACCGGATTTTGACGTCACTATCAAGCTTTGCAGACCTTCGCTCGACTATACTTACGGCGAAGAGGATTTACTTCGTGTACAAGGCACGACCGAATTCAATCCTGCAAGCCGTTGTATACAATGCAACTGGACCAGCATATCCTCAAGCTATGAGGGTTCTCCGTTATTCTCCTAATTACCCTGATTCTTGGACGTGGCGAGACTTGTCTCCAGTAAAGCACGTAGAAGTTAGGGTGTTGAAGAAGAATGCTGCCGTCGTGAAGGGTTTAGAGGATCTGTTCAGCTCCAGGCAGGTAGAGTGCTCATATTTTCGTACTCTTACTGCCACGTATCTGTTTTTAGGCATAAAGACCGGTCATCGCAGGTCAGCAAGCTGAATACAATGGAATCCTGGCGGTTTAGTCGTGCGGTGTATACTTTGATGCTGTTCTCATATGTTTTTCCCGAACATGAATTGGACGGTATGGATGATCCTACCTCTGAGGAGATCGAGGATAGTATACTCCAACGGAAGCTATTCTTCCTGGACATACCTACCGAAGAGCTGCGAGAAATACACAGCGTTGCTGAGTTCCTGACCGAGATTGTTATGTGGTCAAAGATAGCTGAGAATCATATGCAGCAATGTGCGCCGCTTTGTTATTGCATTTATAGTGGAAAAAAACAGTCACTAAAACATCCCGTGTGTTCCAGGGGAAGACTATGATTCTAGGCCACTGGCAATCGGGCCCGCACAGATATTGAAAGCCTATCAAACCATGTCTGTTAGCAATACATTCGACGTGGGCTCCAGACTTAGCACCTTGCCAAGAGATCATATATCGGACCCACTTGCTGCTCTATGGGATGATCGAGGGGTGGATCCTCCTCCCAACAATTCCTATCACTGGCGATCCGTCCTGGACGAAGTCCATGGAGAAAAGGATAGGTGTAGGCACGCATTGTCTACATGCGAAAATCATGTTTCTGACATCTTTGTCCCTAGGCCACAGGTGTAGTTCTGTCCAAGGTTTCGATTTGTGGAATGAAACGAGTACGTCATGTTGGATTGTAGGTCGGGGATGTCAAAAGCTAATAAATCCACCTAGATTGCGAATACCTATGGGGCGTGCATTTGACAGCTCATACCGCCCCATTCTGGCATTATCTTGTTCCGAGAGGTATTTTCGGGGAACATGTCGATGCAGGCTTCGACCGCGAGCTGCGTCGTTCCGACGCTTTTACCTACACACAACTGCTCCAAGAAATACACGGCATCAGAACACGCGCGTACGAAGCATGGGAACTGGGCAATTGGATGTGCGCCCCATGCGTCGTAAGACTTATCGCCACGCACCTTCACCTCTGGCTGTTGGACCACAAGGAGAAAGGTATGTAGGGGCACAGCTTACACGGCAACGCGCCCGACTTATGTGTATATATCCCTAGCTGGACACGTTATCCTTCCGGACTGCGTGTACGTCGGGCCCCCTTCTTGTATGTAAACTGGGTTGACTACGATTTATCTAGGGACGGTTACAGCTGCAAACTACAATTCGTCGATAATGAACATGCTAGGGCTTTCAATGTGCGTACTTATTATTCTATAAACGTGCTTTAATTCATGCCGCATCTTAAACATAGCACCTCTCCGAACCTAGGCTTTCCCAGCGGAGGCTAAGTAGCCTTTACCTCATGTAGTGTAGATATGTTGAAAGATCGTATGCTTGATAGTTACATGATACCTGAGATCTTTAACCCATGTCGAAGTATGGTCTTCGCCAATCTGCTTTTGGAATAAACCCTAGACGCAGTAAAATACAAATAAAAAGTGTCAAGAACTAGGTCTCCCTGCCAATCATTCCCGTCCAATCAAACTTGTCATACTTTTTCTTGAACTGTGCCACTCGCTCTTTGTTACCGCGGAAATCGATCCTTTTTGGCCTTCGCCACCGTCGAGCCTCAATATCGAGAACGTTTCCGATGATCTCCCCCGCAAAATAACTATAATAGTTGTGAGATGAAAGTAAAACTCTAGCAATACCAAGCCATACCTCGGGAACTCTCCTCCGCCCTTTTCACCTTCCTCCATGGCATCCTCTCCCTCCGCTTTGTCCACACCCTCAATGACGTGTCCATAGCCTCTCTCGCCTTTATGGTCGAACTGGACCATGAAATAAGGGAGGTTTGGGACCATGGCCCGCCGGAACCCACCAGGCCTGGCTGAGAAATCAATCAGCTTTTTGTGTTGGGACCATTCAGCTTCGGAGGCTAGGATTGATTCCTAGTGTTACTTGGGGTTAAAGGTACAGGATGTCATGAGGGTGGGAATAGGCACCTTGAAATAGGCCGGGATGTCTTCATACTGGTCCCAAGGTAACGGAACACATTCAATACAAGTATGCTTTTGCCATTTCAAGGAGATGACTGTTTCATAGAAGATAACACCTTTATCTTCTTCTGCAAACATCCGCATAAGACATTTCATGAAATTCTAGGGCCTCGTGGTTAAAACATTAACCATAACACCCAATAGGTCAAGACATACCCGGACTTCGTCCCACACGTCGTCGTCGCCTTCCAGCATGTTCAAGTGATGTTGAATGGGGACGATGATGCAGTGGCCATTGACGAGCTCTTCGGTGGGTGTACACGAGAGGTAAACGCGTGTTCCCATTGCAACAACGGGAGCCTTGGGAGGCGAATCGTCATCACCAAAGCAAAAATTACATGATGCCATGGCTTTTTGCGTCCGTTTGTAATCTACGCAGGATGGGTTGAGTTTCGAAACCCCAACCGCTTTGAACGGACGCACCGTGGATTGCAAACTGTCGCTTCATGGCATCAGACCGCATTTTTTGTCGGCCAAGCTTCTCGGCGTTATCGTCGATGTAATCCAAGTCATTCTGGTAGGGATAGGTTAGCGAATGGACTTGGTGAAATGAGGGGTGTATGTTTCACCTGAAACTTTCCATCACCCATAATTGCCCGGGCGAATTGAGCATCAAGGTCCTTTTGGTCTGCCATACCTGCACCGAATTTCTCTTGTCGGAGCATTTCACCCAAGGTCGTTGTGTCGTCGTCAGCGTTGTATCGAATAATTTCACCGGTCTTCGGATCGTGACTTTGGAACTGAGTTTGTCAAGTTAGCTCAACAACTGACGAAATCGGACTCCATCATCATTACCTTTTCCTCCTTTTTCCTGCGGTTTCCTGGGAGAACTTCTTGATCCTCTTTACCATGCCCGACATCGTATAGTCGTCCCCTACCATCCAACGTAGGTAATACTTCAGTTTTAGTACGAACTCCCGATTCAAGACCCTCTCCTCCGTTCGCCTTTTTGGCTTCTGCCTCGTACTCCCGTTCCAGCTTTTCTGCATCCGGCGCTCCCATCAACTTCGCGCGTAGGACCTTTGCTTGTAGCCTGTTGAGTGAAGAAGGTGATAAAGCTCTGGGTCGGGCTCCAGTAGCAGGCGGGGGCGTCATAACCGAGGGAATGGGTGTGTGGGATTGAGCAAGGGGGGATCTAGTCCCTGATGGTAATCGAAGGGAGTCGAGACGTCGATTTTGTAGCACACGATTATCCGGTGCGGGAGAGGGCGTCGATGGAGTGCTGTCATTCACCCCCCCGGGCCTACGGAATGATGAGCTACGGCTCGAGCCACCACTTCCACCTATATCAGTAAACATGAGGCTCTTCTCGCCACCGGACTCTCTGGGTCTGTTCTGGTTGTGCCGATCCGTCCCGCGCCCTCGCTCCGCGCGTTTACCTTCGCGCTCGTCAAGAATCCGGCGTTCTTCTCTCGCCTCCTCAAAAGCTTTTAGGGACCCAAATCGTTCAATTGCAATTTTCTCGATGTCAACACCCTCTTCCTCTGCTGCCTCATACACGCGCCTGAGACGCATCATGCGCCATTGTGAGCCTGGACCTCCAGGGACATTTGCCTTTGCGGGTGGCGGGAATTCGTCGTAGTTTTCATCCTTTCCCAAGTCCACATTTATCTCTCTAGAACTAACCACGGGCTGAGTGGACGAAAACTCGGTTAAAGTATATGATTGATTTAAGAGAGGAACGGACCTTGTCGGGATCCGGTCGTTCTGGTTTCGGTTTCCTCTTAATATCAGTTCCGAGGCTAGAGAAAAAATCGACGCCACCCCCGAGTGTACGTCGACTGGTGGAGGGCTCTCCATAATCATCCGTCATGGAGTCATCGGTTTGCAACTGTGTGATGGTACCAGCAGGGAGTGTCGGTTCGGTGGTAGGGAGAAGCATCCAGTCATCACGTTTAAGTGGTGTTTCGGTATTCATGCCTTGCGGTAGGAGAGCGTCTGAAGGACCAGCAACAGCTGTCGAGGTCAGTTTCAGGCTTTCTGCAGTCGGAATATTGGTTGCTAGTACCTGACTGTGGTGTAAGAAAACGGAGTGAACACCCGGGGCAAGGCTCACTCTTTCACCATCCATGTCGATGTTCTTTTCAACCCACATATCGTCGTCGTTGATATCATCGTCCACGATCTGTAGCTTGGTGTCTGAGCCCTTTCGATGCTTGTGTTTCCTACCATCGTCGTCGTGCTTTCGACGCCTTTTACCCCTTTTATCTTCCTTGTGTGCAGGGCGGTCTCTAGAAGAGTGTTTAGTGTCCGACATGGTTTAAGTTGAAGCCAGAGCGCTAAACAACTTAGTCGTCATATCACGTGGTACCATTATCATTTTTACCAAATCGGAAAGATACCAAGGCTCGGCTGCCGAGTCAGATCTTAACCACAAACCACAAACGAAACTGAATTTTATTTCCATCGTAGAAATGGAGGCCCCAGATCCCGCAAATGTTCGTATTATCACAACCCTAGGCCATGTTGATCATGGAAAAACTACTCTTATGGACGCCTTGCTCGCGGCCAATAATATTATCTCGTCCAGAATGGCTGGAAAGATGAGATATCTCGACAGCCGAGAAGACGAACAGGAAAGAGGAATAACCATGGAGAGTAGTGCGGTCTCTCTAAAATTTCAGGTCATGGGACGCAATGCTGCGGGAGGTATGCATGCTATCCCATCGTCGTCTCCAGAGTCTGATAAAACTAGATCAGAGAGATCGCCGAAAACTTACATCGTCAATATGATCGATACTCCGGGACATGTTGATTTCTCCAGTGAAGTATCAACTGCATCGCGGCTATGTGATGGTGCTCTCGTCCTCGTGGACGTTGTGGAAGGGGTCTGCACGCAGGTATGTCTTAACATCCACAAATCTACCTCCACTTACACCTTGGGTAGACTATCGCCGTTCTTAGACAAGCCTGGCAGGACCGATTGCGACCTATTCTTGTGATCAATAAATTTGACCGTCTTATTACGGAGCTGAAGCTCGCGCCTGTAGAAGCACATCATCACCTTACTCGCCTTATAGAACAAGTCAATGCCGTGATGGGAAGTTTCTTCGCTGGAGAAAGGATGGAAGATGATTTACGGTGGAGAGAAGAACGCGAACGCCGTTTAGCCGAAAAGAAGGAGCTGAATGCGGACGAAGCTGATGCAACGGTTAACGATGCCAATGAATTCCAGGAGAAGGACGACGAGGATATCTATTTCGCGCCCGAGCGCGGCAATGTAATTTTCGCCTCTGCAATTGACGGCTGGGGATTCCGTGTTGGTAAATTTGCCCAACTTTACGCAGAAAAGCTGGGCATCAAAGAAGCAAACTTGCGAAGAGTTTTGTGGGGTGATTTCTTCCTCGATCCCAAGTCCAAGAAAGTGATAAGTTATAAACACCTTCGTGGACGGGCGCTCAAATCCCTATTCGTACAATTTGTGCTAGAAAACATATGGGCTGTTTATGATGGAGTAGTTATAAACCCGTTTGTCTTGCCGTCTCTCATCCTGTATCCTGCATTAAGTGTCATTTTTCAGGAACTCGGAGAAAGTGGCTAAAATCGTATCTGCTCTCAATTTGAAAATACCACCTAGGGATATAAAATCCAAGGACACTCGCCATCTCCTGTCGCTCATCTTCTCTCAATGGCTCTCCCTTTCTACTTGTGTTACTCAAACAGTTATCGATATTGTTCCAGCTCCGTCGATAGCGCAAGCCACCAGGATTCCTAAAATGCTTTACCCCGACCTTTATGAAGCAACTGTTGACCCTAGAAACAAGCTCGAAGAAGATCTCTTTGCGTCCAATTCAGGCCCCGATGCATGTGTTACAGCCTACGTGAGCAAGATGTTCGCGGTCTCTGTTAAAGATCTGCCAGAAAACAAGAAGACGCCCATTACGGCGGAAGAAATGAGGGAAAGAGCTCGCGAAGCACGTGCAGCAAGACAAGCTGCTGGGGAAACTACCGCTCAGACCCCCATCGCCCAGACCCCCACCACTCAGACACCCATTGATAATGCCCCTATATCTGTAAACTATACACCGGCTGTCACCAAGGAACTGGTAGAAGAAAAAGAAGACACCTCCGAAAGTGCAGAGATAGTTTTGGGCTTTGCCAGGTTGTACTCAGGAACCATTCGAATGGGTACCTCTGTATACGGCGTCCTTCCTAAGTACAGGGCGAACTTAGGGCCAAGACACCCTCGCAACGCGAAATATCTGGTAACAGCCACTGTAGAAGGCCTGTATGTAATGATGGGGCGAGAACTCATAGCTGCTGACTGTGTCCGCGCTGGTAATATCTTTGCGATTAAAGGGCTAGAGGGCAAAGTATGGAGAAGCGCTACTTTATGTGCCCCTGGAGAAACCGGCATTGGACAAGGTTCTGATGTTGGCCTTGAATCTTTCTTAATAAATTTGGGAGGGGTAAACCGAACGGTATGGCAATTCTTCATCTGAAGTACTCAGTACGGTTAACACCACCACTAGGCACCCCCGATTGTTCGCGTGGCACTGGAACCTGCCCTACCTGCTGATATGCAGAAATTGGTCAATGGGTTGAAATTACTCAGCCAGTCCGACCCTTGTGTAGAGACATTCCAACAACAAACTGGAGAGCATGTCATTCTGACCGCAGGTGAATTGCACCTGGAGGTACGAGGCTCCATCATTTTTTGAAGCTATGCTCAACAGCTTTCCACCCACTCGCAGAGATGCTTAAAGGACCTTCGCGAAAGGTTTGCGCGGGTAGAAATTCAAGCATCAAAGCCGATCGTCCCCTTCAGGGAAACAGCAGTAGCAGCGGCAGGTGGGTCTTCAGGATACACCCCATGAACCAAATTTTCATAACGAACAGATATGGCACCCGTGAAAACTGCAAATGCACCTCGCGGGACTATACACGGAGCTAGTTCCTTGAATATTGTGCGGTTTACGGTCCGGGCTAGCCCGTTGCCAAGTCGTATTCTCGACTTTGTCCTTGAAAACATTGTCATTTTGAAAAAACTCCAGAATGACAGACGGACGGGCGATTCGCAAGAAGCCCAAGATAAAGCAGATGTGGAAGAAGAAGATGGTGTCGATATACATGGTGATATCGTGAGGAAGCCGAGTGTAACACCAGAGCAATTCTGGGACGCCCTAAGTAAAGTCTGCAATGAGGTCGGCGGTGAATGGGGAAGTATCGTCGAGAGGATCTGGTCGTTTGGACCTCAACAAGCTGGTGGATGTTTGCTGATCGATGCCAGAAAACCACCGTCATCTTCGTTTGTTTATTCCCCCCAAGTTCTGAGTTATCATATATCTGACAGTACTTCTCAGGTTAAAGCGCCGTCTTGAGCGAAATAGATCCGACGAAACGGAGAACGAGACAGAAAAGGCGATACGCGATTTTGACAATCATATTGAAACAGGTTTCCAACTCGCTACGTTTCAAGGGCCTTTGTGCGCTGAGCCGGTGGAGGGTATGGCGTACTTCTTAGAAGCTGTAGAGATCGATCGAGAGAACCTCGGGAAAGAAATAGGTTAGTTCAGACCCCCTATAAATTGAGTTTTAGTTGATCGCCTCCTCTCCCTAGAGCAAAACCGGATGGCGCAAGTTACGGGTTCCGTAATATCCGCTGTCAGAGACGCGTGTCGGAATGGGCTCCTGGATTGGTCGCCTAGACTCATGCTTGCCATGTATACGTGCGACATTCAAGCCTCAAGTGGGTCATTCCATCAAGACAGTTGCTGATGCATGTCACCTGACAGTTCAATGTTCTCAGCCGATGTACTAGGCAAAGTTTATGCTGTTGTCTCGAAACGCAGAGGCCGCATCGTAGCTGAGGAGATGAAGGAAGGTACCTCCTTCTTCAATGTTACAGCTCTGCTACCCGTGGTAGAAAGTTTTGGTTTTGCTGACGGTACGTCGCGGATCTTTAAACAAGATATCTCACTTCACACGTATCCATGATTCTCATCTGTAGATATCCGCAAACGCACATCTGGTGCAGCGAGCCCACAGCTTATTTTCGGAGGGTATGTTGGAATTTCCTCTATATTTATCCAGTGTAACATTTAATTATGTTTTATAGGTATGACTTACTAGATCAGGATCCGTTTTGGGTGCCGACAACAGAGGAGGAGCTAGAAGACTTGGGGGAGAAGGCGGATCGGTCCAACATCGCCAAGGGGTACATGGACGCTGTACGTGAGCGTAAGGGGCTCTTCGTTGATCGGAAGATCGTAGAGTTCGCTGAGAAGCAGAGGACACTAAAAAGATAAGTTTAGAGTAGGATTCAGGGTCCCGCATCCCGCAGATAGATGGTCTCAAGGTTACGAAGATGATGCGGTATGGAAGCGCTCAGTCTGTAATGATTGTTGGACGCCTT
>CEMJ01393797.1:1828-23217 GCA_900068955.1 Clitocybe nebularis | reverse complement strand
TGTTGCTGCTGCTGCTGATAGTATCGAGGGTCATGAGGGTATCTATCTGGAGTAGGGCTAGGAATAGGGCGACCATACGCATCGAGAGCTGGAGTGCTAGTCTCGGAGCCAGAAAGCTTTAGACGGTCCATACCACTAACCATCTGTTGTGGATCTAAAGGCGAGGGGGTCACGTGGGTGTTATCAGGATAAGTACGGGTAGCTGTCGGGCGGGCTTGAGCCTTATCCACCCTCTGCCTGTTGATGTCGCGTACGTTGCGAATAAGCTCGTTCGCAGTCTCCATGGGCATGCCGCAAAAGTCTGGAACCAGATGCGCACAATTTGCATGACAAGTGATGCTACATTCAGAACACCTCCGTGCATTCTTGCGACCAAGTGGTAACATGTAACCACAATGGCAACACCAGTTAGCACCCATATTGGTGAGTGGTTCGAATCGGTGAGGTATGCGGTGGTTTATTTTCTCCTCATCTCCTTCCTATACTGGATTTAAGAATGACCCAGGTAACTGGTGGAAGAAGGACGCTTACCCCGGTATTGGATTTGGATATGCATTTAGTGACAACCTTCTCATAGCATTTCTTGTGGCAGGTATAACGACAATCTTCGCATTGGTATCCGAGAGCATTAAGCAGGAAGTCATTGCAAAATGCGCACAACATGATTTGATAGAACTGTTGCTGGACGAACTTATGGCCATTCATCACATGGACTTCACCTTTGCGTTTGCGAACAGCACCCTGGCGACCAAGACCACCTCCGAGGGGTGCGTCCAGAGGTCGTTTACGGACATTCTCCTTGACTATGAATCGAATTAGCTGATATCCTACTAGATTTACCAAGAGGCTCACTAAAATTGAGATGAAGTGCAATCGCGCCTGCAGGTTCCACGGCGAACCACGCGTCAATTCCTTCAGCCGTTGGAGCACCAAATGACATCGAAGATCCACGAGGGCCACCTCCCAGGGGAGCATTCATATCACCAGAGGGTGGATGCATAGGCATACCTGCAGGACTATCGCCATGCATAGCTCCAGCCGTAACCCAACCGCCCTGTCCACTGTCCATTCCCACTTTCTGGCGTCGAAGTGCTTCAACCAAATCATTTATGCGGATCCATAATAACCCAATGGGCGCTGCATGTTGATCGTTTCCCTGTTTGTCCGACATGACTATTTCAACTTCGTTGGCTTTGTCAACTGTAATTTCGAATTCCTCATTCCAACGGTCGGTTCGTGAAGGGTGGGACCTGGCTAGTTGAGTGCCTTCGACCTTCAACGACACTGTGGTCTCGCTGACTTGTTTGGAAGATGAACGAGCGCGAGATGGTAGTATTGGTGCATGATCTAGCTCCCGGGCACCTTTGACTGTGACGTGTAGCGTTCCGGATAGTGGTTTCGAGCGCATATTCTCCTTGCGTTCCCCGTCAGGGCCAGGCGGGCCATCTTCGTGCTATGAGCATCCCACTTGTACACTTATGTTTAGGAGTTTAACATACCATTCTCCTCTTCTTCCACTACATCATCCAGGATATGAAGATTCTTGTAACGCTTGAGAGCCGTCTGCAGAAGCTGGATTTTCTTGTCGCTTTCAATCTTTTTGCTTTCTGCGTCCGCTCTTGACTTCTTATCACCATCGGCTTGGTATAGCTTAGCCATCTTGTCTATCCCTTTCTTGTATTGCATTTCCACTTGAAGCTTGAACTCGAGTTGGTGTAGCATTCTGGATATTTTGGTCGGCGTGATTGGAGTGTCGGCTTTGATCAGGTCGAGATTGGTGTAAGTTTTAGCCTTTGGGGGTGCACCTGCCTGAGGTGGACGACCCATGGGATAACCCATTTCAGGAGAGTTTGGCTGCCGTCCCCCACGAGCAGAAGGATCATAATCCTTTGCGGGAACCTAATAGACGAAAAAACGGTATATATCAAGCGAGAAACAATCACATACGCCGATCGCAAGTACCTGAGGAGTAGAGGAACTTGATAACCGTGGATCTTGTTGCGATTGTTGGGCCTTCCGAGCTTGAAGCTCCTGGAGGGTTGCTTGAAAGTATGAGAGAGAACGCTCGGTCTCTCTGATCTTGGCATCATTGCGTCTGAGAACGTCTTGGTTGGTGGTTGCCTGGCGAATTAGTTGCGACGCCTCTAGGATCTTCCGTTCGGTCTGGATATGCTTGTAGACCTCCTGGATCTTCTGGTCCAACTCCTGACCCTAGATAAGAACCAAAAATCAGTTTTAATGCAAGACTCTGAGCCCGATGACAACGTACCATTACCAGTTATCCACAGGTAGGGTCCAACTAAGAATGGGCGTTGTTGTTGAGAGATGGCAGCAAACAAGCAGATGTTCGACAGAAATCGAATCTGCGGTGGCTGTTACAATTGGGGCTGTGGTTGATCAAATATTCAAATTTGAAATATATTATTTTGTCATGCCCATATCGGGGACTTAGCACCGCTCACCGAACCGCTTCTATGCCTACCATTGCGTGTAGATCCAAAATCAAGGCTGTGTCTGACCACTGCAGCCTGACTCTGCATATCCGACATCGCCTGGTCGCGGGAGAACCGTCCGAAATCCTGCATACAATAACCAAATCTCGTTTTCCCGATGAGGTCGATGTTCTGCTGACCTCAAATCTTATCATAACACTCTCTGGGACTCTTGACGGGTCCGAGGTTCCAGCCCGAGTCATTCTGGACTCGCCCCTCGCGCAACATCTTGTGGATTACTTCCAGACGGTAATGCGAGCAAAAACGGCTGAATACTGAGTGTTGATTGACGCAAAAAAAAATTGAAGAACGCGACGCCGCTTGGGCTCACCACCGTCGCTAAACTATGTCTCGGGGAAGACAACCTTCCGACAGGTGTGTTATTTTAATTCTACTTTTTCCATCAGAAGCGATCTCACAGCGCAAAATACAGTGATGTTGACATCCTGCCGTCAATTTCCACTGAAGCCGGAAATACTCCCTGTACATGTTCTCTTGGTTGCGCTTGACCTTAACTACGCATGGCAGACTTCAACATCCTCAACATTGACGACGTCTAAACATAGTGGACCGCACCCGGCAAACCACCCATTCTCCCACCAGTTGTCCCTACCTTTCCGAACTGTCCTTGACAATGTTATTGAAAGATTTGGCACATGGCAGCTTGTCAGGTAGATACATTCCCTCACTATCGCACTTACCATACTTGAATCCCGCTTGAAAGGCGATATCCGTTGATTTTCGGACCTTGGTGTCAGGTGCGCGTGTACATTCAGCCCTTTTGGCACAGTCCCGGATTATGGTAGGAGATTACGGTATAACATATATTCCATCTAGCAACTCGACCTGGAAGGACCCTACTTTCCCAAAATATTCTCCTCGATTCTCAGCATCACAAACAGGTCGCCCAATACAGATTTTCGTGCCAGATGCGAACAACTCATCAAGGTCTTCCCCATCGAGCTCCCTTCACTTCAATACTGATGATCGCTGATCTACTCGCTAGTTCATACGTTGTCGACACATGAACAAACTTACCGTCACATCTTCTACCCTCAAGGATTACCTCGGGTTCGTCGAAGAAGAGGATTTTTCGAGCCCGCCTGTACCTGTGTTAGCCAACGAAGATGTCTTTTGTTTAACCATGGAAAACTTATATCGCATGGGGCTACGCCGACCACTGTTCAAGGTTCGTCTATGCCCTACGCACCTCTGATACAGCTTTAGTCTAATGCCCTAAATGTAACGTGAAACTCTATTAGGGATTGACAGGCGTCCCCGCAGCCGACCGAGTTGACGACGAAGAGCTTTCCCAGGACCACCTGCAGGAATGTGCTACTGAATCCGAAGACTACCTGATTTGGAATGTTGATGAGGCGTCTGCTAACCAAACTAATGGTTCTATGCATGCTTCGATAGACTCGGTTTCATCCATCGGTTCAAGCCCACGCAATCTAAACTCCTTTCCCATGGACGCCGACGTCCTCGATTATGACGGCGATAGCGCAATAGAAGCCGGAAGCTGGAGCGATTCTCAAGAACGGCCCTTAAGTTGTTGGGGAGATCGATGCGAAAGGAATTCTGTGCCTATAGATGTCGATCAGGAGGCCAACTGCGTCACTACTCCGTCAACACTTGGCTTCTGGGAGGACCAAGATTCCGATTCTGGCCCCTCTCATATCCGCCATTTTCAAGTGAGACGCTTGGGTGTTGATCGAGATGAACTTGCGGAGCCAGAAACTCGTTACTTCCTTCATGATCACGTTCCAAGCCAAGGCGATGCTTTTGGACAAAACTCTCATCAGTGTCTTCTTGGAATAGGCCGTCGATCTCAGGCCGGTGCTTCGTCGATTTTGCCGTGTTTGCCGGATCCCCCATCCCGTCAGGACGACGATTTTTCTGGACGCTCACAAGAGACTGATACCCTGGTTGGACAACCATCAACATCATGCATTTATTCCAAACAAGATTACCCCTCCGGGTCACCGAGGGATCGGCGTTCAGACATATATGGCCTAGATGGCGCAAACCTTGATCTTACTGTGGTGTCTGATACCGATTCCGATATCGGATCCTACCCTGTGAAAGGAGTTCTTGAAGACCATTACAATCTCGAAGAATTTGACGAAGAGGGTGAAAGCTTGATGCCTGCACATCTTGTCTCGTCAGGAGATGTCAATTCCCACCACTGCGCCACCCTTTTGGTCACATGCCCTCACAAAGGATGTCAGCCGGAAGCACACCAAGACGAACGTGAAGATAGAGAACCGAGGCTTGGGGAGCATGTAGAAAGAATCCCAGATGAGGGAGGGAGTGCGGATAGATACCCAGAGGAGTACCTGATCGATGATTGGAGCGAGGATGGAGCGATGGACTTTTAAAAGGCACAAAAATTCACAGTGGAGACGCTGTTACCTAGAAACCTTTGTATAGTAAAAAAGCTGCGCCCTTTGGGCCACTCCAATTAGTACTCCATTGAAGGGCGGAGCCGCCTGAAACGTGGTCACCAAGGAAAATGGCCGGGATTAGGCGAATTATTAAGACTCCGACCAAACCCCGCAGTTAAGCCAAGCTCGGACCCTTTGATAAAAATACATTTCAGTCGTTACAAACTCATCATACTAAGCTGCCCTCCGCCCATCTCCTACAGCGGCTCGCTCCCCTCCCCGTCTCTTTAGTTCTTGGCCATCATGCTCCCGGCTCAGCGTAACAAGATCGACATTAGTGTGAGTGCCGTTGATGAAACCAGCTGGATGCGGATCCTGATATCGATTGCTACACAGAAGCTGTCTTTGCAGGAGCAGCAGCTCTTTGCCAAGTATGGCAAGCTTCCAACGCACAAGAACATCCTCATGAAGATGCAGAAGGTCCGTAGAACCCCTCATGTGACCATCGTCGCTGGCCTCATGTTTTTATTCAGGATCGCAAGTACTTCGACTCTGGCGATTATGCCCTTTCTAAAGCTGGTGTTGCCCCACAAAACACTGTCGGTACTGCGATCCCCAACCCGGAAAAGTGTGTATCTCTCATTAGAGTGATTGTATCGTTACTGAAGTACATCGTTGTCAGCATTCCGCATGCATCATCACCAGGCAATGGTCATAGCAATGGCCATCAAAGCCTCTCTGTGTCACCAACCAACCCGACCAGCCCGGTGAATAAGGAGAGTGGTCTTGCGCACGACCTGAAAAGCACCGTTCCCGCCGACGACCAGATCACAAACGACGACCAGGCTGCAGCTTCCGAATAAGCGCAATCCCTACGTGCAAACATTGCGCCTAAATGTCGTATCGATCTCCCGTCCATAAACTATACATCATACATTAAACTCTGTGGTCGATTCCTCCCAAATCGTCCAGCTTATTCGATGAATTCCGCCTCGTGTCCGCATCTTACCGATTTCGCCTCGATTACCAGCGACATAACACCCATCCCACAAACGGCCATTAAGTACTATACGTTTATGCCATCTCTTGGAATATGCATGTGTATCATTACAGTTACCTTGGGCCTCGGGTCTCGGGATAGTTGGGGACATAGGCGGTGGTGGGCAGTGCTGATAGCCACATATTTTTAGGCCGTATCTTTTGTTCATACCAATTAGTAGAGGCCCTGTAACCTGGATCCGCCCTAGCGCATCATCATTGTTCTTGAGGTTTCACAAATTATGTAATTTGCTTCCTTTGCAAATTCGGAAAGGTCACGCGGATGTGACTGGCCAAACGTGTCCGTGACTACATTTCAATTTCCATCGCGTCCTCATGGCCTCAAATCTCAGAGAAAAGGTTGCTGCAGTCTTTGCGCATTCTGTAGGATCCGACGAGAAGTTGCTTGAAGAATGTATGTACAATACTCCCCTATTCCTCTGCTAATACACCCACACCCACCATAGGCACCTCGATATGTCATATCTACAACATGGATCCACAAGATCTGATGTGGAAATGGGAAGCCTTAAACTTCAAACCATCCAATACGCGCTCAGAGATATCGGCATTTACCATGGAATCTCTCGCAGCGCTTAAGGAAGATCTCCGTCGTGGACTTGCCAAAGAAAGCCTTAAAAAACCGCGACCTAAACCTACAGGAAACGCAGCTAAAATAAATCTGGCACGATTTTCTGGAAATATAGCCAAGACAGTCAACACTGGGGCCAAGGCCGGCGTCATACAAGTCAAGACTGAATCGCAACAAAGCGGAGCAGGCCCGAGTACTGTAGTGTATAAAGGACCAAAGAATGACGCGTTGTCGAAGAAGAATCGCGCTTGTGAGTACTCAGAGGCGGTTTATCAAAGCGCGTATTTCACGGTGTAGACCTATAGACAGATATATGTATGAAAAGATATCAGAACGGAGTGAAGGTGGGCAAACAGCTAGCACATTGACAGCCCACTCAACTTACACTATCCATAGCTCTCGACGATCGAATCGACGAGTTCGGCGACTTGATTCGAACACACTACAATGTTACCGACCTGGGGGATCCTTCTTCCTCGACAGATGTATGGCCAACATTATTTTCTTCTTCCACATACATTAAGAGTGTTGGTACTATTTCAGGAAGAAATCGTAGTGATAGGTCGAATAACGCACGACGCCGATTCTTCTGCGTCGACGTCAAAACTGACAGATGCAACAATAACACTAGAATCCTCTCGTATGCTTGGCTCGGGTAACCGTGTACCCTTGCGGTTTGATCCCGCTCTCAAAATTCGTGGGGGTACCCAAGGCACTGGAGGCATCGGGCTTTTCCCAGGGGCGATCGTAGCATTGAAAGGGAAGAATGGAGGAGGAGGGTGGTTCTTGGTCACCGAAATATTAGCTGTACGTGAAAACGGACAAATCTTCCTTAAATCCTAGCTCACTCCAATTTTATAGATGCCACCTCCGAAATGGTCACCAGCTAGCCTTGGACTCCCGAATCCCAAGTCAGACCAGGCGCTCTCCGAAATGCCCTTCTCGATTTACGTTGTCAGCGGGCCCTATACACCCGAAACAGATCTTTCCTATGGACCTTGGCAAAATTTTCTAAATGCCGTCAAGGAAAACAAACCCGAAGTTATAGTTCTCGTAAGTTATTCATGCTCTGTAATAAGGTGGTAGATCTGACAGTCTCATCTCAAGATTGGCCCGTTTATCGATGTCACGCATCCCAAAATCAAGAATGGGGACGTTGATTCTACTCCCGTCGACATCTTTCGCAAGAAAATCCTTGAGCCGCTCCGCGTTGTTTTGAATTCATGTCCAGGGTCCATAGTACTTATCGTACCAAGCATCAAAGACCTCGTCAGCCAACAGGTCGTATTCCCGCAGAGTGAGCTTACGCCAGAGCTATCTGGTTCTCATCCAGTGCGTCCAGTCCAGTTCCATCTTAAAAACGCTACCTTTACCTTGCTGTTCTAAGCATATCCACCTATTACCAAACCCGGCTCGTTTCTCAGTAAATGATGTTAGCTTTGCTGTAACAAGCGTTGACGTGCTGTTCCACCTACGTAAGGAGGAGTTCTTTAAACGTGGAGAAGAAGTAGACTCCGTCCCTTCGTCGTCTGGAGACGACAATGGAACGGATGTCATGGCAAATCTCTGTCGACATCTACTTCAACAACGCAGGTAATACATCTTATACAGCCATTATCCGGGTGTCTTAACTTTGTATCTACGCAGTTTTTACCCCATATTCCCTGTCCCATTGGATGTGTCACAAGATGTCAACTTAGACGTCACCCATGCTGAGTCGGGGCTCAGATTAGGCGACGGCCTCGGAGAAGATAGCTGTGCACCTGATGTCCTAATCTTGCCGAGCAGGCTTAAACATTTCTCGAAGGTAAGTAGCGATATCGTTATCGACATCTCAACAATAACACAGGTGATATAGGCGGTACAGTCCACAACGGCGCTGAACCCGTCGTTTTTGACAAAGGGAATGTACGCTGTGGTCAATGTTGCGGGCACGGACATGGGCGGTACTGTGAGGGAGCGAATACGTACTGATATTATTAAGCTAGAGGGATGAAATATATACCTAACGCCCTGTAACATTCACGGTTATTGCTATTTGGGTTTTGCGAGCATGACTCACCGAGAGTACGATACTTGATNNNTGATCCCCCGAATTAATTCTGGGACTAGGAGGTATGGGAGAGTTTATATGGGGCCTAGATGTTCGTGATAGGGATCTTTGTATGGATAAATCACACTTTAGGACTCAGCTTGATACTTTCAGCAGAGTGCAGTGAACAATGCTTTCCACTGACAGAGACACGAGGATCTAGGAGGCGGCTATTCACAAACATAGAAATCCACCCAAACATTGATACCCCCTCATACAGCTTCCTGCCCCTCATCCCGGATGTTATTAGGAATTACACTTTGGTTGCCAATACACGGAAGTAAAGGGCAAATATTCTCAAGGGTCCTTCATTCTTGTCGAACCAACAAAGCCGCAACTCATCAAAAGAATGAACAAAACAACGAATACAAATGGTCCGCGATCTATGTACCTAGTAACCAATGACGGAATGGTGCAAATATTGGGTCAGTGACCAACACAGCGCAGAAAATCGGTAAACTCGGGAGTCTCCACCAGCCATACACTACCTCCTAGGCCCTTCAATACGACGATTCCTTCCTTTTTGCATTCCCCATGACTTCACGCGCCCGTTTCTACATCTTCCCAGTTGTCCCGACTTTCAAACAGAAAACCACGCACGGCGAAGAAATTACATATTATATGTTTAGCTCGCTATATGGGGTTTGGGTAGCCTGCTGGAATACTGTAAAATAGAACACAAGCCCAGAGCGGGCAGCAGACCGACGCAAGCGGGAGCGGCAACTTGTAATTTGAAATTATTCAAGGCTCTCGCCAACCATGGCCATATAGAGCCAAATAGATGGGGGGCTTGGTCACGAGACGACTAGGGTGCACCATACGAGTAGCTTAAGTATATGTGCATTATATATACGTAGATGATGGCGGTTATCATTTGAAATCCGTAACCGGCCTGTGATTTGGTCGCTCGTGGCTTGTGATATTATTTGGTATTTAGACTATGCCGGTAGACCTGGGTAGCCCCCACGGGGTCTACTTGAGAACTTGATATCTGGAGTCAGACCCTCGGGGTTAGGTTGCCAGAGGTCTGGCTCATATCATAGAATGCCATGTGGGAAGACGCGCCTTTAATAAACTAAGGGCGGATGCAGTGTCAAATATGGCGCGTCGAATCCAGCACATGCAGCTCGTTCCACGGTTCATCCATCATTTGTATTGAAGTTCAGTCTACATATAGCATTGTTGAACCTGCTAGTGGACATTTTCAAGAAATTAGGAATAACCGATCTGAATTAATATATTTCCCAGTTGGATTACATGGTAGTACAGAAGAGACAGTAAATGACCTGACAAGGTCGGATATAAATAAGTAGGCTAATTGCAGAAAGGAGTTCCAATAAAGATGCCTTCGTATGGGCCTAGAAACGAAACTTTCAAGCTGAATATAAGTCTGAGTGTGATACGACTTACCTAGATGGTCCAGGACGTTTCCCACGAGGACATTGGGGACAGTGCTGATTTGACACTGGGGGTCATCAGCATTATCATCACCTTTATGTGTGGGGTGTCATAGGGCTATAACCGGAATAGCAGGTGACGGGGCTTACCGGAACATGCAACAGCGTCTCCTTCAGACAGTATGTGCTTTTCAAGGTGGGAGAATCAGATCAACTAGTGCATCACATCAATGTAGAATCTCACTATTTCGCCTTTGGGGTGAGCAAACCCTAAAAAGCGACCAGGCACTGTGGGTATGGGGTCCTAGTTGAATCGAATGTTTCAGCCCGCGAGAGTGTGCTATTTATTTCGTCTTGAATAACCAACCTTTTCATTGTTCACTCGCTTAAAATCAGCAATCTAGGAGGAGAAATGAGGCTATGTTAGGACGTAAGTCATGGAGCTTGGATAATAAAAAACCTGTGAATCAAAGAAACTCGCGTAGTCCGAATCCCCAACTCTAGGGGTGCCATAGGTAGTCGACGTAACCGAGATATCATCTGGTAACTGTAACTTCATCGACAGCGCGGAAAGCTCAGCCAAAGCGCCTCCTAGCGAGTGCCCGATCTGCGCGAGCAGTTATTAACTACTGGTTTTATATTATTTAAAGATACAGGACGAACGGTGGTGACTATCTTGGATCCTTTTTCAGTCAGGAGTCGCTGGACCTCAGCGAAGATCTGCGTGGATGTTTGCGCATGTTGGTCGCGGAATCCTGTGTGAACCGACACCTCCGATGGTATACCCGGGAAGAGAGTTGAGTCGAGTGGCCCTCGAACGACCTGCAAGTCGGTCAAGACAGACTCGCTGTGATTTTGGTTTAGCTTCGCTGCAATATGTTGGGGTCAATAAAACGAACAGTTTGAAAGGGTCGGTCCCTTGATGTGCAACTATGACTGTATTTTCCTGGGGCCAATGACCGACGAAGACTAGAGTGGGTAAATTAGGCTGTGGTCATCACTGTAACAAGGAGACCCACAGAACTGTATTGCATCACCGTCCCCTCCGGTGAGGGTCGCCTCGAACCCGGGGAGGGCGTCGCAAGCCTCTGGACTCTCAAGTTATTTTCTGGCGATCAGGATTCTCACCAGGAACATACCACCACATTGCCAATCCTGAATTTTCTCCGGCGGGCAATAAGCTGCCCGGGCAAACTGAGTAAATGGCGCAAGGTCAGAGAGCTGCGTGGCGGAAAGTGCGGTTGCCCGCCGTTCCGGGGTAAAATGACGAGGCAACGGCCCAGCACGGGCACCCGTAAGGAAGAGTGGACTGAGAAGGACTTGCGCGAGTACCAAGAGGAGCATATTGATCCGGACGAAGTAACGAAAGTAGGGCCAAAAAGGAAGAGAAAGAATGAAATCGAGACAGGGGCTTGCCCTGGAGAATGTACAAGAAAGAAAAAGAGAGAATTAGCGGGACAGTTGTCAGGGCATGGTCCCACTTATAACATCGCGGTGCACCTGCCAGAAATTGTGGCAGCATATGTCTTTGCATCGGTAGTCCAGGTTGCTTGATGGATTGCATCATAAAATGCCAGAGTTCGGGTTGGTAATGGCAACGATAGAGTCGAAGTGTCACGTATCGTGCTACTGGTAACTATTTAGCTTCTGGAGCGACTGAGTTATATTAGAGCCTGTTTTATCGGTGTCTGGTAGTATATGCTGATTTTCGGAGGCGCCTCAGTTTGTAGGATCAATGTTGGGTTTATGTTTATGTTAAGGTTTGCTATAGGTGGTTACATGGGGTAAAAGAAGGTGCCGGTGCCGGAGGTGGCAGGGGTCGCGGTTTTTTTCCACACGAGCTCCCCAGATTTTACCCCGCAACCGTTTGCAAAACAATCTGAACTAACAGATAAAAGTTGGGCATCATTGTATTTGGCGAGAGGGAGAAGCTGGGATGAGTTGTTAAAGAAAGGTAAAAAAGAGGAAGTGGAAGAAAGGGTTGGATGCACCAGGGATTTCGGGTTTTTGACCCTTGAAGGAGTCCTGGTGACCGGGCAAACAGAGTACAACATTACCTTTGGAGAACTCACTACTTGCAATATAACAAAATGACAGATCTCTGAGCCTTCCAGTCTTCTTCTTTACTTCTTCTCTGCTCTATGTTTCCTCATCTTTCTTCCATATAACAACCACCGCAGAATATGTTCGCTCTCCCTTCCAGACCGAGATCTGACTCTCACTCCCTCACTCACTCCCCGCCAACGTCTTTCCCTGAGTCCACATATCACCATACAGGGGCATCTACTGAACATGGGGGAGATGCAGCAAACATATACCACACGAGCTCTGCACGCCAGGATAATTACTCCCCAACTCTACGCTCTAGTGGCCAAATCCTGGAGCAGTTTACATATTCAAACCACACGGAGCCGTCATCTTCCCATTCAGTCTTTCAGCAGTCACATCATCGAGAGAGAATAGATTCCTCTCGTGACCTACAGCGACACAAGCCTTCGGGCCCTTCCACCGCTGCTGCGTTGAATGCGAGACGAAGTGATGTACCTTTAATGATTGATACATATAATCTAGGTGTAACCTACCCACCGCCGTCTTCGCATTTCGAAACCAGTGGAGCATCGTCAGATCATTCTGTAGATGCAGATACTTGGCCCCTGTTTGCAAAGACGACCTCCCCTGCGTCTCGCTCACGAAGACCTCGACGTGAAAAACCGCGTATTGACTTAGCTCCAGATCAACCACCAACGACCCAAGGAAAGCCTCGGGCTAGAGTCTATGTTGCATGCTTACAATGGTACATCCGTCACTGTTGCATCTTTTCTCCCTCTTTCATTCACCATTGACTTGATTGATTCACCAGCCGGACCCGAAAAATCAGATGTGATGGAGCTAAGCCTGCATGTCATAATTGTGCACGGCGCGCTACGGGCAACAATGATTGTAATTATGACCCTGTGCCAAAGAGGCGGGGCCCTGACAAAACACCGGGCGCCCGCCAGCGCTTGGTGAGGGACCTCAAGAATGAGGAGGAGGGTGGAGGTCCAGTTCGTCGACGGAGACGTACACGCGATACTCCATCCGGGAAAGCAAAATCTGATGATCAACAGGAAAATTCCTCATCGACTACACGGAGTAGAAGTGGCTCAGCATCTTTCCCTTCAGCGCCTCTGCCCCATCTACCTACAACTATCATCAACAATAACCCACACGCTCCGGGAGAATTCACGCCAGTGCTTGGATTTGCACGTACCTCAGGGCAGCCTTACCAAGAGCCCACTTCGACCAGGTTAATCGACCACCGAGATTTCTTAGAGCCTAATCATGGCGAGAAACGAGCTGTCGTGGCATACGATAGCGCGTTCGATTTATCCTCGATTCTTCCTCTTACAGGCATCATACACCCCAAGAACGTCAGGCATTCCCGTATCGCTCAATTGGATGACGACGGGGGTGAAGTGCAGCAAGATGATACCCCAGATATTGGGACTTCCCCTTCACTAATCTTCAGTCGCAAAATTTGGTGGGATTCTCTCCTTCAATTGTATGTCTCCCCGGCATCCACCCGCCGGCAAGCCCTCACCCCCTCTCAACGTCAGTCTGCTGCGCAAGGCATTACATCAGATATTCGGTTCCTTTTCCGCGCATCCAACTATTGGTTCTCATTCTTCCACATACCAAGTTTCTTTGCCAATTATTTTGACCCCACAAAACGAGAAAGGATACAACCTAGTTTGATTCTTGCTTTACTTGCTATGGCGACGTTTTGGCAAAGTTCAGAGTTAGGACTGAGCCGACATGGTAGAGATCGCGCTCTTCGCTTTCGCGACGAGGCCCAAAGCGCCCTTGATGCAAGTTTCAATGCTGGCTGGATCGACGAGACGCTCGCTCAAGCTGCTTGGGTAGGTCAGATCTAATCTATTGAGCCCTACTTTATTGAGTGGCACGTTTTCTTCTAGTTGTTGGCATTATTCGAAGTCTGCGCTCATCCACTACACTCATCAGAACGAGTTACATCTTCCATGGTCATGCTTGACTCAATCATACGCAGTCTCTCACTGACTTTTGTAGACGCCGATGATCCAAACACGTCTATCTTTTCTCCGGGAACTGTCCCGGTAGTACCTGAACGGACTCGAAATGATCCTTGGTTCCCTGATTCGTCACTTGCGGGTGTCATACCCTCCAGCTCACAGGAATCCCTCCAGGCCCACTCGCCTCTCAAAGCAACCGGTGATGGTTGCTCTTGTAAAGCAGTGACGCTGGTGGAATTCTGGCCAGAGGGAAACGAACATGCTCCCTTGTGGAATTCGACACCTGCTTGGAGCTCTTCTTGGTCCGAAGGGGAGATTAGAAAAGAATCTTGTCGTCGACTGTGTTGGAGTTCCATGATTCTTGCTGCCGGACATGCTTCATATACCACCGCACACAGGTCCAGCACATTGAACCTGTTTATATCTGACCCATCTAATGTATGTTCTTCCGCAACAGTCTCGATGTGAACTAACATGTTCTAGTATGCTCTTTTGTTCTCGGGGGAATCAGTTGCTTCATCTCCTTTCTCTTCAAAAGATACCATATGGGCCCTGCATGACCGATCATTTTTATTGTGGCACGGCTGCACGCAGATGCGCCGTAATGATCGTGCTAGCGATACCGAAAAAGCACAGTTCGCGGTGAAAGCATGGTTGGAAGCAGATGCCCTTGAATCTGCCCTCAATAAGCATACATGTGAACTCGAAAGGGCCTTCATTTTCCAGGGGCGGGAGTACATTTTCAAGTAAGCCCACTAACGCAGCAGTTTACAACTGGCTTATCTATCTCTTCCAGTACAAGAATGTGTATATCTTATGAATTCCAACGATACATCCCACTCGTGTCCTCGTGAGTCAAATCTATAAGACCATCACTTTTGCTCTACTCAGCTTTGTGTTCCGGACAGAAATGTCAGCGGGTTATTCCACCGCAAAAAGGCTGAAGACTGGCGTAAGTGATCGATGTGTGTCTTGACTAGGATGTATAACCCTACTTTTAATAGTGACGCATCAGTCTACTGTGGCGGAGCGATTCATGCGTGGCTTACACACAATAACAGGGAACTCGAACAACCTGTTAGCCCGACGGCCATTCTTTGTGTTCTGGTTCATGGGACAAATATCTCGGCATGTTCTCTGCTTATTCCCCATTCATACTTTCTCACAAGATGAGCAGGGCCCTGTCATTGTGGGAGTGTGACAACACATTAACAATTGCGATGAGCGTCTGTAAAGCCCTGTTACCTGCTCTTGACTAGTTGGTGCAAACCCAATTCCGCGTTATCCTTTTATGCTCACCTATCATTTGCAGCTTGACGGCTCTATGGCCTTGCCCTGGTAAGTTTTTGATAAATTGGATTGTGTGTGTGATCAAGACCCGGGTCCCAGAGCAAAGATATCGGTACGAAAGCCTCCGCGAGCGATTGGCCAATGCCTGTTATGTTGCCGGGGTAAATCCGCCACCTCCACCCAATCTAACGCTGCCACCTCCTTCGTCACCATCGGTAATGGTTTGAAATTTCGCTGTGCCCTCCTAGCCTGTTATTTTTTGTAGTAGCCCCTCGTGTATTTCTAGTGGTACTTAGTTTGAAGGTTTCCTGACAATGGAACAACAACACGAAAATTCAATATCATGACTACCATAAAGGGAAGTACTATATAGACAATGTCTGCTCCCGCCACCAACTTGCCCTCAAACCACCAACACATCCTTACATCCTTGTCATGAACGAACAAGAAGACGTATTTTTTCCTATTCCTTCAGATGCAAGCATGGCTGGCCTTGCGCCGCCCCATGCTAGCACTTCTCTAAAACGAAGGGCATCTGCGACCTTTGAAGGGCTTGAAGCGAATTCTAGCCGAAAGAAATTGAAAGAAGGACAAGAGAGCGACGCTGGGCAAATCGAAGAGCCTACACCCGTCGCTTTTGTCGAATCCTCGGCTCTTCTGGATGACCTGGCGACAGAACTTCAATGCGGATGCTGTTCGGAGCTGGTGTATCGGCCTGTAATCGTTGCACCCTGCCAACATTTCTTCTGTGGAAGGTGATTTGCATTTCCAATAATGTCCTAGTGCTCTGGTTTATAACTCTTTTCTAGTTGCTGTGTACTTTGGATCCGTGTAAGTCGTTGATGACCTCATGTTATCACCATCAGATCACCTCTTCCTTCTATGCCGCGATGTTACTCGCTGGTGCCTGCAAGAACTTCTTATATGCTCTTGGTCAAGATTCGTTCGGGGGTCGGCTCACATATTTATTCTTTACAGAATGGAGGAACAAATTGTCCAGCCTGTCGTGGACTATCTACGGTCGTAACACCGTTTCGCGCCCTGCAAGGCGTCATCGACATTCTTCTTCGAGCTGCGCCTCACAAAGCACGCACTGAAAGAGAGCGACAGCAAGCTGACGAGATCTATAGCGCCGGCCGTTCCATGCGGGTACGAGTTCGCATGAATTACCATAACTCTTTACTAAATCATTCGCACTCCTGCAAGCTCCCACCCCCAAGAGAAGCCTCACCGGAACCCAACATAAACTTGAGCGCCGATTACGCTCACCCTTGTCCTCATTGTGCGCCTGGAAATCCATACGGATATAGATGCCCTGTACCAATCCCGGACCCAGTTCTTGACATCGAACATGCCTGGCATCTAGAGGATGGTCTGCCTCCTAGCCATGCCTATTGTGGGAATTGGTAAGTGTATTCCACCTATACTAGATTTTCAACTAACAGCTGTTAATAGTGAAAACCTCCTTGCCACCGGGGCACCTTCAACAACCAAATGTGATATGTGCCAAGTTGCCTTCTGTGGCATCAGTGTACAGGGTCGCTGCTTGGCTGCACCTCTTATTTCTCAACATCCACATGCAATGTCAGACATCGGGGACCTTATCCAGTCTGCCGATGTGTATGAATGCTTTGACAGCAACACCGTAGAGGTGGAGATAATGCTTGATTATCTAGCAGCTCAGAGGTTGACGCCGAGACATATCTATCGTGAGGCATGTATTTTTGCCTTCCTTCAAATACACCTTTTTGACAACCGACCAGATCGTAACGCATATACAATCACAACCAAGAGGATTCACTCCACTGCTCGAGCAGGATGTCTTTACCGATATCCATGGTGTTGCTGTTGCTCCTGATCCCGATCCTACAGCTCCGCGTCGCAATATCTGTCGGCTTTGCGCTACTGAGGTCCTTCTCTGGGGCATACGGGATTGGTGGGTCAGGGAACGCCAGAAAGGCTTCCTTGAAGAAACCGTCACAAACAGGAAGAACTGCCCGGAGGGCAGTGGGTGTGACCTCCAGAGAGATCTGTGTAAGTAATATCATCCCCTAGAGTATATGACCAACTAACAAACGAATGATAGCTCATGCCAGAGAATGTAAGAATACATATAATTCCCCACAATTGTTTGGCTAACCTATTTACAGACAATCATATCATAACCCCTCCTCTTGAAGAACCACAGCTCCTTCAGCCTTTAACACCTGAGGGTGCTCCATTCATAGAACCCCCTGTTATGCCTCTAGAACCTTCGACGCGCGACATATCCAACGAGATACTTTTCCCTATTCATCCCACGACAGACCCTTTGAACACCATGGCACGAGATACCGTTTATCCACCCACACCCGTCCCTATCAACGCATTGATATGATCACCACACACGACACGGTCATCGAGCTTTTGACATAGTGATAGTAGTATACGATATATACAATAATTCTTTACGACAATGATGAGCATAGAAGCAGAGGGGGGATACAACAAGTTGAAACCGAGGAGGAAAATCAGCAGATATACGCTCGAAAAAAAAAGCGAGTAAACAAGACAAGTGTAATGCATAAATAGTTTAACCCAAAGCCATCATTCCACCCATTACAATAGGATGTACACCTAAGTCGCGCTTCAACTTCTCTAAGCGCAGCTGCTCTTTTCTGGCTTTTGCTTCCTCTTTTTTTGCCCTTTTCTCCTCGACGCTGGCCGCTTGCGCCTCGATGTCCGCATTACTTTGTTTTCTTGTTCTTGACAAGAATCGCGTGAAAGTTGCCGTGCTGGCACTGCGTGGCGTTGGTGGTGAGAGTTGTGGCGACATGGGATAAATATCGGGCTCAGCGACGGGTGAATTTGGATACTCCGGTGCGGCGGCCCGCTGAACCGCCCACCGGATGTTGGATTTTTGTTGGGGCCAAACCCCCGAATGATTATACGAGTTAAGGGGGAAATGATCTGGGGTGGATGTGTTTAGAGGGGACTCCACATCGTCCGGGTATCGCTCGTCAATGATAGCCAGATCCGAAGAAGATGGTAACTCTGAGGATGACGTTAGTGGAGTGATAGGGGATGTAAAACGGCCTGTGGATAAAGAGCTATAGGAAGCTGACGAAGTTAGTGAGGGTGTTGATTTGTCCATAGAGTCCGTATAGATACGCGGGGGGCGAGGTCGTATGTGGTTATAAGCAGTGGGTGTATGTAGATCGCTTCGATCAGTGTGTCCGTCCGATGATTGTTGGTAGTCTGAATCTGAATAAGAGGGGGTGGTCGTTAGCACGGATGCCGTCGAATGATGGGCGGATTCAAGGCTTGAAATTAAATCAGTTTTGGCAGAGGCGACATCAGGGTACGGCTCGGTGTTGAAGTCTTCATTGGAACGGACAGCGTCGCCCGGTATTGGTTTGTTCCCAAAGTTAGACATGAATTCAGCCAGGGCATGGATTTCATTTTCAGTGTGCACCGAAACAATACTCTGCGTCCGACTTCGGTGTCGCGACCGCTGCCTGGAGAGTATTGGGAGTGGGGTTATTTGATCTTCATGGGTGACGTCTATTGGGACAGCATGGTTCCGTGTATCTAGATTTTGAAAAGGGATGAGACTTTGAGGGAACGATGTCAGTGCCGCAGCTCACTATAGGAACTGGTAGTGCCAGTTTCGACAGTGCGCCACCGTGCATCTGAAGTCCCTCGGGGTCTAGAGACATGTTGTGAATCACCGCCTGAACCACCACCTCCACCACCATTATTAGTTGGGCCTCCACTAGCACCACCTGGAGGTTTACCACTACCTCCATCTTTTTCCCCCCGGCTGCGTGAAGGCCGTTTCTGTGTGTACGACTAGAAGTGATTGATTAGACGAAATCCATGGTTCCCAATAAACAGCTTACCATGACTGTTTTAAGGGCACTTAACAGAGGGATGAAATTACGATGGGTTTTAGGTGAACCAAGTAGCGATGAACATACCGAATCTGCAGACTTCTACAACTGCACAAAGTGGCAACTTCATAGACACCTACAGACGTTGAATTGGAGAGGGCCCGGTGCATAGCATGTTTAACAAGCGAGGCGAGATGGGTAATTTCGTAGTTAGTGGCCAACACTAAAAGCTGGCTCAACACGGCTGGTGCGTGTTGTAGAGGTGTGATGAGCGCATAAGTATAGAAATATTGCAATAAAGCTAGAGTGATTGGATAGGGTTCAGATAGGTGGAAGGAGCGTGGGGTTAGTCTAGGATCAAGGCGCGGTTCTTCACTCGATGCAGTCCCGGGTACTTCTGGAAGTCCAACATGCATCGAAGAGGAGGGTAGTGTTCCAAGGGCACGTTTCGCCGTTTGCATGAACCTAGTCCGTTGTTCCCTGAACCATGGCCAACGTTCCTCTAACGTCTTTCGTGAGCAGCTGAGCTTTCGACCATCATCGCAGATGATCTCAAAATCGGCCATGGCGTGCTCTTCAAGGGCTGCAAGACCAAGTTCCTGCATAGTAATATCCAACTTGAGAGAAGGTGGCTGATATATTCCAAATGCCTCCAGATCGACAACAGCAACGTGATCCCAACTAAGGAGTCGTCGGTTATAGTCATCAACAAGGTTCCCGCTTCGATTCCCGAAGATGAGAAACTTGTTGGCTTCAGCCCAGAGGCACCCCCGAAACCACGAACCGCTTTCAACGGCTTTCCCAGGGTCGATGCGGGACCATGTCATGGATATAAGATCGAGAACCCAAATAGAAAAGGATTGGTAGCTATGTGCGAGGTAAGTCCCAGCAATTATTAGATGGGTTCCCAAAATGGCACCAGTGGGAAAGCGAAGACCTGGCGGGAAGGTTGTACCGGTCATAGCCGACGACTTGTCCTGAATAGTAAAGTCGGTGTCAGGGAGTGGGGAAAACACTTCGAGTTCGCGTTTGACATCAGTAAACTAGCAAGAAACCGGCATTAGTCGAAGTCACAGGTTCTGAGTGGGGACACACATTATAGTTACTATAGAGATAGATATCACTTGGATGATCCTCGCTGGGTGGAGCGGAGTATGGCAGATGGAGCAAAGATTCTGTGGGCGTGAACTCCGGTGGGGGCTGGGTATCTGTTCCGGCACCAAACCTTTGACCAGGTGGTCCAAGCGTGGAAGAAGATTGGGAGTTGCGGATCTCTTCCTGTGGGAGACGGACAGATGTGTTCGAAGATACTGCAACACTGCGGTACGTGCCGCAATGTCGAGGATAGTCGCGCCGTTGAACCCACGTCTTTCCGAGGAGATCGTACACACATACATCATCCAGCCAGGTATTGTTGAAATCCTGCCCTCCAATGATGAACAGACGATCGGCGGTGACAGATGACAAGTGAGCATAACGTGCGCGGGGAGCAAGGGGGTCCGACGCTGGGAGCTGAGAGCCTGGCACCCAGTGGTTGGTAGATAAATCAAAGAAGCGCACGTCATTCAATACACAGAGGTCATCTGGGTTGAGGGAGTCTGGCTGATTGCTCATGCCTCCGAAAATGATTAATTGGTTGTTCCCTAAGTCATGGACGCGATAAGCCCGGCGTCCCCTAGTCGAATTGTGTACACCCACATGTATCCGCGCTGTGGAAGTAACGCGCCTGGGGCACATCATCCTCCGGGGAAACCAGAACCCTCTCCCAATTGAATGTTTCCAAGTCAAACACGTATAAATCGGATACCATCTTGCGCTCCGTGACCAGACGCCCGCCCTACAGAGAAGTCAATTATGGCGAAATATTTAATCATGTTACTCACGAAAAGATACATCTTTGATCCCACAACTGTCGTTGATGCGCCCTGCGAGATGTCAAAAACGATGTCCTTCCAGGATTCAATAGACATACGACAAGTTTGGCGGGAACATCTCCTGTTGTCTTCCGACAGAAAGTAGTCAAGTCGTAGATCGAATGAAGCATGCTGCGACCAACACTTGGGCGGAGGGGATATTGGTACTGGGAGGTTGAAAAGGTACACGAGCGCGTTACTGAATTCAAGCCAAGACTGATCAACACTCTTTCGGCAATGCCCTTGGGCGTCTCAGGGTGGCCCCTCAACCTCGTGGATTTTGCC